>CM056599.1:15046639-15150112 GCA_029721355.1 Tegillarca granosa
TCATTATTAAAAATTGCAAGATGTAATGAAAACAAATTTTATCTTTACAATTTTAAAAACCGTTTTCCTATTTGTTTTGACATTCTTATTATTTGACACACAGTGCGTTCTTCCTGAAAAATTGAAATGGAATTTATTGCATGATTTGTTTTAAATTAAATCGATCTTTCTAATAATTTGGACATTTACCAAACAATAAATTTAAAATATTGTCACGATCTTAAATGATTAAATTGAGTGAAAAAACACTGTTATATAATGTAAATAGTAAGATATTTAAATAATGGGATGTCGAATGTAGATTAGACGGGAAAATTTGATATATTTGTACATTTATTATTACTGATCGGTTATTTTGTGCTGTTGAACAGAGTTATTTCCCTTGGTGTCGGGAACTTGTTTTTATGAAAATCAGTCAGAATTTAATATTAAGTTTTATCAGTTGTTTACCAAATACGACACTCTGAATAATTATATGTACGTAAATTACTTAAAGATACCCCAAAAGCCTGACAGGATGGTAAAATTCTGAGGAAAAAACCCCGATTAATTGAATTGGATATATATTATTATATATTCGGGATTTTCCTGGGGAATACGGGATTGTATGTCTATCCTGGGTTTCGTTTTTCCTGAGGCACAGCCGACAGAAATACGAAACGCTGAAAGGTCATACAATCCCGTATACCCAGGGAAAATTTCTGAATAACGAATTACCACTTTGGTTTGATTTCTGTAGAAAAGAAAGTGATGCTGCTACGGGGATTTTAAATGTCAAAAACGGCAAACCATTTTGGTCAACGTTTCTATAACAGTTGTTCCCCTCTAGTCGTAGAAACGAAGTTATCACACTTTTATTTTCTAAACGACAGATATAAAATTTGAATTTTGAAACATTCCGTAACGAATAAAATAAAAAATCGTTGATAAAATTTGTCGCTTTTTTAAGATAAGCAGTAAAAATCAAATTGCAATACCTGAATCTGGACAAAAAGGCAGTCATTACTCGATAGTTTAGATCCTTCGTATTGCCTGTCTTTTTGTTTCGGTATTGCCCGTTGAAACCATGGTTTTGGATGATATGATTCCGAATTTAACGAATCAATTGCCTAGTATTTTGCCAAAGAGGTAATAAAAATTTTTATTAGACACCTCATAATAAAACAGAAACCGACATTTTAAATATTTTTATGCTGTCAATGGATTTTGTAACTGTTGTTAAATATGTAACAAATGATAAGAGCAGAAATATGTTAAAACGCTGTTTTATATACATAAGGCTAAAATATTAACATGGGTGCCTGTACCCATAATTCCAACTAACACTTAAAGGTTGTATTGATTTTTCCTCAGCGAATAAGGCTAATGTTGCATACCTTAGAGGGGCGTCTCCCCACCTATATAAATATTGTCCATGAGACGAATCAATAGCGTTTACAAAATCCCTGACTTCTGGTCTATTCATAAATTCTATTGAAACAATTTCCATATTGTTATAATACATTGGTACGTTGGCTTTTTTATAATAACTAAACATTTTTTTATTCTTAACGTCGATGTTTTTCGTTTTTATGTAGTTCAGTATAGTAGATTTTAGGTCCGTGATAAACTTAACTTCATAATTAAAATACACCCATTGATACACCAATGTGTCATCGGTAGGAAAAGAAAATTTTTTCCCAACCAAACATGAATCGGTATCGAATCTTAAAACATATTTATAAGGTTTTAAAGCAGGTTCCAGCCACAATGTTTTAAACCAAAATCGTATCATATGCATGTATCCCCATTTTGAACGTTTATGATTCGGACTTTTCGTATGTACGTAGTCAAACCCCAACGGGAAGTTAAATTCTATTTTAACGAATTGGAACTTATGATGTGAAGCTTTCTTTATGTCAGCTTTAATTGTTTCACTGGGTTTACGGTTACTAAAAAAAATAAAATTCATTGGTTTTAAATATTGAATTGATGGTAACAATTTCTCTTTTACCTCTTTGACGTCACCGATATTTTTCCAATCAATTAACACACATATCACAGTGTTATTCATGAACCTTTACCTTTTACATTTTGTTTTTCTCAATTCTGATACTTCTAGATCACAATTACCCAATTCGTCTTCTATTTCAGTTGTTGAGATCTCTTCATCGTTGATATAGGAACTGAATATTAGACTATCAACTGAGTTTTGAATTTCCTTAAGCACAGCCAAAGTGTAAGCATGAAAATAAGTAAACATCGATATGCTTACGATAATCACTGCTATATAAGTCATATAAGTACCGGTTTTTCTGGGCATTTTAAAATTTTTTCTATAGGTCTAAGTTTATTTATTGTAGAAGTTAGAATTTAATAACATAAAGACTCGATTAAAAAAGGCTCATCTACAGTTCTAGATTGAAGATCATCAGACAAGTACCCTCTGCAACTGCAACTGCGACTGTAATAAACAAAAAATAAATAAATAAATAAAATCATTTACGTGACACTGTATAAGCTATTGACTATAAATGTAGACAATTTAAGACAGATAATCTTAAGAGTGCATATATATATATATATATATATATATATATATATATATATATATATCTATATATATAAACAAAATATAGATACAAAACTTGCTATGTTTTTAGATTATATGTGTTAAACAATATCCATCTTTTATAGTTTTCAAGGATGTGATCAAAATGAGAAAAATTGCAAAACATTTTAGACATTTGATATTAAAAGCTTTCAATAAAAGTCTTCAAAAATGATCAAAAACAATGAAAGTTAAAAAAGTCAACAACTCTTGTAATGATTAACATATACACATGATGAAAAGACGTCTTTAAGGATCCTTAAACATTCCTTTAAGGAATCTTTAAGGACTCCTTGAAGATTCTTAATGTAACTGAAATTTTTAGGATCTTTATGGAAGCTTTAAGGATCTTTAAGGAAAAATTGATGTTTTTCCTTTAAAAAAATGCAAAGAAACATTATTTATTTAAAATTATCTTTTTTAAAAATTCATTTCAAAAAAGTATTGCATTTATTTATTTAAAAATATAAACCGATAATAAATTAATTGTCTTTTTAGATATCAATTTTTTTAATATTATTAATTTAATTTATTTTATTGAATTTTTTGAATTTAATTGGCTTCTAATTAATTAAATAGAAATTGCAAGAAATTTTATTATTAAAATTTCTGTTAGTTATCAGCTCTCACTAGGAATCGAACCCTGGTCCCTCATGTTAAGAGTCCATCACCTTACCTATGTAGCTATAGAAGAGATGATACTGAAGTTAATAATTTTAAAATATGACTTCAACAATATGGAAATGAGATCGCGTGACTGAAAGAAAACAAGTGGGACATTTTTCATTTATTTGTGAAAAATTTTCTTTTATTTCTTTAAAAATATTTCTTACAACAAAAAGTTTAAACAAATTCGTATAGAATTTGCTCCAGTCACCATTTTTATCTATAGAATTTTAATTGCATTAGATAGATTATGTGTTGATAGGAAATCATTCAAAAATTACCTGTAATATACTAATATACTATTATCTCACATCAGTCAGCAAGATGGTGTTTGGTGATCAAGTGTATTAATCACTTTATTAATTATGTTGATGACATCTGTTCTTTCTAACTCCTTTTACTAGAAAATTATTATTATTTATATGTAATAATTAGAGATGTAATTGTAACAGAAGAATCAGTATGTTAACTATACAAACAGCTTTTGAATTTAATAATTGGCCATAAAGTAAAAAAAAAAAATTAAATCAATAAATAAATTAATGAATAAATAAAGAAATAAATAAGTAAATAGATGGATAAATAAATAAATAAATATTGTCTTTTCGAGTCCGTTATTCAATAAAATAAGAAAAAAATTGAAGAAAATAATTTTCTAGAATCTATCTGCAGTACAAATAATAATCGAAGTTACTAGTATTCAGAAATCTCTGGTGTGTGGGTGTGTGTGTATGTGTTTGTTTCTGTGTGTTTCTGTTTGTGCGTTTACCTATTTATCACCGTCAATTTGCAAATTATATACAGTAAGAGATAATGGTCAGAAATTGAATATAAAGAAAGGGAAATATGTTTTTTTTAAAATTCTTTTACGGACAAATCAAGAATTATATGTACAAGAGAGAGAGAGAGAGAGAGAGAGAGAGAGAGAGAGAGAGAGAGAGAGAGAGAGAGAGAGAGAGAGAGAGAGAGAGAGAGAGAGAGAGAGAGAGGAGAGAGAGAGAGAGAGAGAGAGGAGAGAGAGAGAGAGAGAGAGAGAAGAGAAAAATAAAATAAAATAAAATAAAATAAAATAAAATAAAATAAAATATAATTAAAATAAAATGAAATCAAATAAAATAAAAAAAAATAAAAAATAAAATGAAATCAAATAAATTAAAATAAAATAAAATAAAATAAATAAAAAATAATAAAATATAATATAATCAAATAAAACAAAATAAAATACAATAAAATAAATAATAAGATGTATGACATGCTTAGAACATTATTTTGTGATTTCTTTTATTACTTTATTTAATGTATGTTTTGATATTTTAATATTACAATCATCCCGAAAACACACTTTTATTTTCAACATCCGGGGTTAGGTAATCATTTTAACATATTTGACTTCATAGTGATCTCCTACTCATACCTAGATAAGAAACTGCACACCAAAGTCAAAAGCCACACGTGAAATCACCTGGAATCTATAATCAAACAAGTATCGCTGTATACAATTAACTTATACCGTTAATTACTATGCTTACTTTCGATCTGATTAAAACACGGGTACTCTGAAAACTGCACAAATGGAATGGCTTTAAGGAGGCTTTAAGGCACCTTTAAGGATCTTTGAGGACATACTTAAGGATCTTTAAAGATCCTTAAACATCATTAAAGGAGGAGTTGGTCCTGTGATAGATACGAAACATCCTACAATTTTAGATCTGGTCATGCTGAACATTTTTGTAATTAATTGTTATTATTTGTTATTATCTACATTTTCCCGTTTCCGAAAAAGTTATTTTTCCGATTTTTGAAATATTTTAATAAATTATTAGCTCTTACAATGATATTTAATTTAAGAGATAATGCACATCAAATGTTTTAAAAACAACTTATTTGGAATTGACCTCATTTTGAAAGAGATTGCAAGTCAACTTCGAAACCCCATGTCATTATCTTTGCAAATCACTGAGATATAACATTTTTAAGATAACTTCGAAATTTAACGCAAAAGATTCTATCGATGGTTATGGAAAAGATTTTTAGATATTTTTGCACCCCTAGGTCACCTTGATCTTGTTTTGGTAGCCATTGCAACGCCATGAACAAATCCAATTTGCACCACACCAACTCATACATTTTTCTGACCATTAGAATTTGCACAGCGGTTTCGGAGAAGACGAAAATGTGTGTTGACGACGCACACTCGCACGCACGCACAGACAGTTGGTTCACCATGCCATAAGCTCAAATAACCTTTTGCAAGGTGAACTAAAGATTAAACAAAAACTAAAAACTAATTTTGCAAGTTTATCTTCTATATTTTAAAACACCAATCCAAAATTACTTACATTTAAGATTTTCAAATTTTGGTTGAGTCCTAAGTCATTTAATATTATTAATAAGGTTAAACATCCGCATTTTCTGACTCTAATAAAGTCATTCGTGCGTCGTCTTCCTGCTTCAAACTTTGCAAGCAGAAAATCTCATTGTTTATTTACTACAAAATATGGAAGGTGTTTACTTATAATCGACAAGTGGAAATCATGTATGTTTTATAGATATTATATTTTAGGATCCTTTTTAGGCAAATAATTACTTTTAATGAATAGTATAGTTTGTACTTAATGGTCATCTATATCAGGTTTGTTGTTAGAATTACTTTACAAACACATTTTAACTTTAAACTGAGTAGCAGTACGGACCAGACCCTACACTTATCAGTCATACTAATTGATCGAACTGATGCCATCATCAAAGCAGCAGGCGACTCGAATTTATAGTGTACAATATATCCTAAAATAAGGGACCATCTTCGATATAGACAAGGAAAGATACGCTAGTATTTATCACTTAAGAAAGAAACACATGACATGGACATAATAAACACAAATTTAAACCTAACAGACGACAAAAACAACACATGAAATAAACAAATACTAAAACCTTACACAGGAAATACACAACTCATGGCATTGACAGAATAATCACATATCAATGCCTAATAAAAGACAAATCAACACATGGCATGAACATCATAAACACATACTTAAACCTAACAGAAGACTAAAATAACATATGGACAGGAAAAACACATACTAAACCTAACAAAAGAGAAAATAAACACATGACATTGACAGGATAAACAAATACTAAAGCTATCAAAAGACAAATCAACACATGAGATGGAAAAAATAAACACATACAAACATATCAAAAGAGAAATCAACACATGACATGGATGGGATAAACACATTACACTAAAACAGGAAAAAATACACAGGCATGATAAACACATACTTAAACACAACATAAGACAAATTCAACAAATTGCACGGATAGAATAAGCACATTCTTAAACATAACATTCGACAAAGAAACACACGGCATGGAAATAACAATGACAATAACACCACATAACATGGACAAGAAAAACACATACTTAAACATAACAATCGACAAAAACGAAACATGGAATGGAAAGGATAATTACATAATAAAACAAGTAAAGGACACAATCAACATATGACATGAAGAGGATAATCATATACTAACAGCTAACAAAAGACAAATCAACACATGGCATGGAGAGGATAAATTAACATTAACGCTTAACAAAAGACAAATCAACACATTCAATGGAAAGGATAAACAAATAGTACACCTAACAAACATAACATGACTCGGAGAGGATAAACAAATTGTAAACTTAACAAAAGACAAATCAACAAATGACATTGAAAACATAAACACATACTAAAACCTAACAGACAACAAAAACAACACATGACATGGACAGGATAAACTTACATTAAGCCTAACAAAAGACAAATCAACACATGACATTGATAAACGCATACTAACGCCTAACAAATGACATGGACAGGATCATCTCATTCTAACGCCTAAAAATAGGCAAAAACAACACTTGACATGAACAGGATAATCACATACTTAAACATAACATAGGACAAAAACAACATATGACATGGTAAGAATAAACACATTCTTCAATCTTAAAGAGGATAAAGCAACACATGACAGGATAAATGGAAGTTATTTTATTCTCACACTGCTAATTTTACAAGAGAACAAGAGAACATTTACAAAGTAAAATTATCTATAAAAACATGTATTTTCATGCGTGAACTTTTATACAATACATCTGTTGAATTATAAAACACATATTAAACTGGGAGATTGACTCTCTTATAAATGAGAGAGAAATAAAAGTACTGAAGTTATTAATACAGAAATAAGTTCCCTTGAAAAAGAGTGAAAAGATGATAGTGTTTATTTCGTTTATGTCGATAATAAAAAGGTATATACTAAACAGTACATGGCAGTATAAACACATATTAAACCCTGAACAGAGGACAAAAATAAATAAATAAATAAATAAACAAACATGTATTTACATGCGTGAACTTTTATACAATACATCTGTTGACTTTTAAAACACATATTAAAACGGGAGAATGACTTTCTCAAATGTTTTATCCACAGCCGATATTTCGGTTTCCAATGCTAATTTCTTTCTCTGTAGTAACAGTGTTTCATGCAGAAGAACTTTCGTTTCAAACGTATGACTGAAACAGAATGATTTGCGTCCTGCTCTCTAATATGTGGTTAAATTTTAAAACGTTATCTACTGAGGTTATCCTGGAGATCGTGAATCACACATTATAAATGCGACATTGGTTTTTTTAGCCGGTTCTCATCCAATCATAAATTTTAAAAAATTTGCAAAAAAAAAAAAAAAAAAAAAAAAAAAAAAAAAGAAATGCTATCTAGAAGTTTATCTTTACTTTCATAAAATCAAAACAAGTATTTTGTGTAGTCAATAATACCCTTTTGCCTGCAAAAATTAACTGCAACTAATTGTCTCATAATTTTTTTCTTATCATAATACATGACGTTCGTATCATATCACCCTTATGAACAGATTCAATACATGTTAAGAAGCTCTGAGCAAATATCAACATAATTTATTTTGCAATTTTTCAACACTCGTCTTAGGATTATACTCTTATCAAGTTTAGATGATTTATTTCTGAATTCCATGAAGTTATGTTAGTTAAATGAAATGAAAAGTCGAAATGCACTATGTTTGCTGAATACTTATATATGGCTAATATTGACATGTACTGACTAAAATACGTATAAACGTGTCTGAGACTCACTTTCTAAGGCTGCGTGGATTGCCTTATTGGATTATCTCACTTACTTGGAGTTGAAGTTAAGAGTTGAATGACAGATTGTATTGTTTTATTTTGTGAGCAAAATAAATAACAGTTATATTAAACTTTATAAATTACTCTATAGAAATTAGTACATAAAAAATTCAGTATTTGAAATGATCATAAGAAAAGAAATAATAATAATAATAATAATAATAATAATAATAATAATAATAATAATAATAATAATAATAATAAAAATAATAATAACGTTGACCGATATAGTTTTTTGATGCTGGACCAATTAATTAACTAAACAAAAATTTAAACCATATTGTGTAATCTATGAAGAGAAGTGAGTAAATGAGTTAAGCGTTGAATCACAGATTGTATTGTTTTATTTTGTTATATTATACAGTGGAGTTCAGATATAACGAAGACGGAATTAACGAATTGATACTTATAACGAACTAAAAAAAATTCCCGAACAATTTACTATATAATCTATGTTTAATTGAATTGCTTATTAAGAATTGGCTTATAACGAAAAAATACCTATGACGTAGTAAATTTCAAGTCCCATAAAAAATATAATGGTAAATAAAAGGTGTATAACGAAGTCAGTTAAACTGATCCTTTTAATCACTTACCGTCGACAACAGATTTAAAAGAAACCACTTTAAAACATGTAACCGACCAGACAGTAAGCTTGGATGTCATGATAGGATAATAGGTGTTAAATTACCAATACACCGAATGTTACAGCTTTGATGCTTTACCTACACGTGTTTATTCAATACTCATTGATCTGAACGAGACGCGCGCCGAGGGTGTAGTGTAGCATATAAAAAGTTATATTAAGAAACATAAACTCTTTGATGCCAATTAAATTATTCAATTCTTTGGTCGGTGTTTGACACTAATTTTGAGTACATTTCGGGGGATAAAATGACATGTTCTCATGCATAATATATATATATATATATATATATATATATATATATATATATATATATATATATATATATATATATATATATATATATATATATATATATATATACATGTATATATATACATGTATATATATATATATATATATATATATATATATATATATATACATGTATATATATATATGTATATATATATATATATATATATATATATATATATATATATATATATATATATATATATATATATATATATATATATATATATATATAGATACATGTTTTATTTATGTCGGTTCGCGATTATTATTAATTATCTTAAACAGAAAATCAAAATTGATCAATTATATTTTATTTTTAATAAAAAAAATTAGCATTGAACCATATAGTAGCTTAAATTTCTTTTAACTTTCTCTACTTCCGGTTCATGCAATACACACATTCACAAAGGGACATAACTTGTCTTTGCATTCTCCAAAATGATACTCGGGACTGAAAAATTGTTTAATACGAAATATGCATATAACGAAGTCCTTTAGCCGTCCCCTGGATTTTGTTATAGTCGAATTCTGCTGTAATCAGAATAATAAAAAACGTCGACCGATCTAGTTTTTTTATGCTGGACCAATTAGTTAACATAACAAAAATATAGACCATATTGTGTAATCTGTGAAGAGAAGTGAGTGCGTGAGAAAATATTTAGGAAATAGATAAACATTAAATAATTAGAATCAGTTCAAGACTCGTGAAAAAATACAAAATAGGCAAATCCAGTTTAAACTAAATTGACAGATCAATTTCCCTACTCTAAAAAAGATTTTATACAAAAAATCGCAGACCTAGTGTCAAATTATTAATGAGCATTTTGAAAAAATCTTACCCTGATGTAATTTGAAAAATAAAATTAAGTTGTATTTAGCAGCAAAGTTTTATGTTATATAAAATAAATAACAGAAATACGTGTTTAAATACATATTGAAAATTTGATTACTTACCAATATTATCTGTATAAAATATATTGTCCCGGCTGTCTTGTACAATATGTTACTTTATTCAGTAATGCAACTCACTTTTCAAGCGTAAACTATATATATTTTAATTTCTATGGACAGTAATAAAATTTTTTACAGTGTATTTTTTTTTTTACAGAATTCGGATATATCTTTTATCGTCTAGTTTTTACTTGAAGTTTAATTAAATATCATTAGTAATTAATCTTTCATGTAACTATAGACAAGATGTAGTCACCTGTACCCCTCCCCATTTTAAATTGATAAATTAAAACGACATAGTTTACTACTGACCTTTAGATAACGATTCCAGATGCCAAAATAACCGGCCGTACGGAAATAAATCGCCTCAATGTTTTAATCATACCATCCCATATTACTGAAAAAAGGTATCTTGAAAACAACATTGCCGTCTCACATGTACAGAAGCGCTAAGCAACCCCACTGACAGGTTGACGGACTATTATGCAAACTAACTATTAAGTTCATTGATGCAGAAATATACTTTTTGAAAGATGTTTAAATAAAATTTTGCGTGACCTAATTTTGTAAGTATGTCACTGATTTTAGCACAATTATGCGCATTCAGGTACAGTACAATTAAATTGCAGTATCAAAGGCGTCACAGTGTCTAGACAAGACGTTTATCTTGGAAGAGTGCGACAAAAAATCAAACACTTCTCACTTTTTACATGTTTGTATATACCTAAACTGTTTTCATTGATAACAGCAGTATAAGCGTTGAAACAAATCTATTTCCGTGTTTGAAGTCTGCGTGTTCATTTTACAACTAAAGATATAAAATCATGAATGGCATAATTTCTTCTCAAAGATTTTCCTTAACTTAATCTGGAAATTTGAAATCTTAACTATATGAATCTTAATCTGAAAATTCAAGAATATATTCGCTATACAGTTCAGCTAAGGAACATCTTAGTTAAGGAATGATTGCAAAACTGAGGTCTGTGCACGAAAAACAAATTTCAACAGAAGTAGCATATTTATAAAAATAAATAATAAAAAAATATGAAAAAGAAAGTGTAGATGTCATATGACATTTTTGTTTTGAATCATAAAATGCATTAAAAATGGTATATGACAATATGATAAATATATAGACGCTAATTTTAGCAAACCGAACTGAAAAAACATGAACTTATTCTACCCTCCAGTGAAAAAAATAATTTGCATTTTAGAAATAAATTTGTGCATTATGAGAAATGCTCTAATAGATAAATTATTAAAAGTTTTTTGAAATTTAAATTTAGGGCTTTTATCACTGATTAAACTTAAACTTGTATTAATTTTTTTAAAACATCTTTTTAAAATTTTTATAGCAACAAGTACATATTTTAAAAAGCTGAACAAAACAAAACCTTGATAAAATGGATTTAAGTGAGATAAGCTTGCAAGTTATTGCTAGTTATTTGCTTTCAATTTAATTAAGTTTTTGACAAACTTGAGATATTAATTGAAAAAATATTTTAAAAATAAAATCTACATTCTTAGTTGCTTAAAATAAACATAAAGTGTCACAGAACACCTGAAGCTGTATAAATAATATCTCTTGTAATTCAACCACTTCGGTAGCTCAGTTGGTAAATTCCCACTACGCATGTGGGAGGTCGAGGGTTTAAACCCAAGCCATTCTGACGAAGACAATTTGTAGTGACTGTCCATTCGCCAAGGATTCGGCATATTCGGTATTTAGAAACTAAAGTTACAGGGTCCTTCGAATGAGACGTTAAAAACGGATGCCTCGTGTCACGACTGTACGTGGCACGTTTAATAACCCTTCCTGTACATTATCCTGAGCGGACTGCAAAGGTATAAAATTCTGGCACTTTACCTATAGCTGGTGATGTCTCGATTTTAGTAAAATATTCTTGACTGAGATGTAAATCCAAATTGAATCAGTCAATAAATTAATCTTGTAATTCTGTACTTAATAACTAGTGGAATTAAAATTTAACAAGTATCAGGATTAAGATTTTAAATTTATTAGGGTTTAAGATAAAAAACAAATTAAAAAAAAATGATACGATTTCATCTCAATCTTTGTAAGCTGGATTTACAATGAACATTGCCTGATAGCTTTAAGAAAAAGGCAACAGTAACTTGTCATTTAGCATGTCCCATGGCTTTATGTTAACAATGGCTAATATAATGTACTATGTGAACCATTATTAGACTCACTAGTTCATACCTTCATTACCTCATTATAGAACGTGCAGATGTGTGCAGTAACAACTAAGGACGTGAGAATACAGAAAAAATGTGTAAACAGATGTCAGAAGGTTTTCCTGATCTGTCTATTAAAAAACAAGTCAAAGCACATATGAATGTTTATAAATAAACTTTTCAAAATATCGTGAGAACGCGATGTACTTATGCATAATAAATAAAATAGCATTATTTAATTGTGTATATACTGCAACGAAATACGTGATTAACTTGGAACTATTTTTTGTTTTTAAAAATTTGGCCCGAAACTAGCACATGTACACTGAGTCTGTAACAAAATCTATACAATGTATGGAGGTTCAAGAATAGGTACATCATGATTTTATACATAGTTTATTTAATCATTTTATACAGGAATATGCCAAGAACTGTAAATATAAGAATTGCCTACGTTTTTTGGTAATGTATATGAGGGTATGAAAGCTTGTGAATCCCGCGCAGTCGTCAGTCCGTTTGTTATGAACGTTGAACATCGGACTACAACGGATGTAGTAAAAATAAATAAATATAATAATAATAATAATTATGAAAATAATAATAATAACAATAAAATTAAAAATAAGAGATAAATAAATAAACAAATAAATAGATAAATAAATAAATAAATAAATAAATAAATAAATAAAATGAAATAAATTAATATGCAAGTGTTTGTTGTGTTGGCAAATTCAACTATCGGTACTGTGGTATTAGGACCCACGGTCCACACATTTCGAACTGGGTCATTAATGAATTTATTTGAGAAGTGTATGATTGGGATTAACGTGTCAAGTGACGTGCTTCAAGATATTCGAATCTGGGTTGATCACCGTTTCCCAGCCATCATTGTTTCATCACCCGAGGCAACCTGTGAATTCAATTTGACAAATATACTATAGATTTACAGTTTGTTTCACCTCCATAGCAATAGCAGCATTAATGTCACAAATGCATTCAGTATGTTAATTAAGAATTCAACCCTTGCAATGCGCGAAACAGAAACAATTCAAATTGATTTTATCTCTAAACTGGCCTTCTGAAATACTTTTTATTGCAAGTATTCAAAAATTATCTGACCGATTTTAGGTAGTCTTATAAAACAAGAATAAAGAGAACTTGGGCATAATCATATATTGAAATAAACATATATACATGTACTTTTGCAACATTCTTAAAGTGGATGCCAATGTCTCTTTTTCGGATTCCTTTCCTCAGTAAAACTTTTAACACTCACAGGCCAAGAGTTTATCAACAAATGGCCTATCTTTTTTATTTCATTAGCAAAACATTCAATTTTCATAAGGTTTTGACAATTTTTTAAAAATTATTTCCATTTCCTAGGTAACTATCATTTTTAAAATAGACCCCGTATTTAGAAAAGAAATTTCTAAAAAGCAATAAATTTTATGACAAAACTTTTAGGCAATTTTGGTGAATAAATTATGGAAGGAACACAGTATGAGTATCTTAAAATCAACACCAACATCAAATCAGTAGTTTTGCAGTGAAAGAAATTTATATATTTATATATTTAATCATTTAAAAGTGAAATAACTGCGACTTACCATATTAAATTAAAAACTTTTCATTGTTAATACGTTTTAGATTTGATTTTCATAAATGTCTGTACCCTTCGAGGAGCTTTTCTTATTAAACATGGTTTGTATCAAATAAGTAAATTGTGTTGGATTTTGTTACATAAAAAATGTATGCATATTGACATGTTGATAACCTAGGGCACAGCTATGATGTGACCCATCTAGAAAATTTAAAAAAAAACAACATAATTTTGTTATCGCGCTTCGCCATGAACAAAATCTCTTTAGAATAAGCACCCAGTGTTATTTAGTAACAGTTGCGGACGTTTTTTTCATTCGTAAATAGCTTATAGTTTGCAGTTTTAACAATTTTCCGACCGCACCCCTTACACGTTGTTATACACAGCAAATGGAATTCAACTTCTGGTGTTGATCATAGATACGGAGCGAGTATAGCATATGATCAGTTCAAATGGAACTGTATTAATTATAAATTTCAATGCCGTGAAGCAGTCGGACTACACATAGACAATATAATAACTTGAGGAAATAAACTCCCATGAAGTCAATGAAACAGTCATTAACTTTAATAACATGATATTTTTTTACCGTTTTGTAAAAGCACTGTCATTGATTAACCAAAAAATTAAACTTTAAATCACAAATGTAAAACTATAGTGATGAATCCAAGAGATAAGCAATGTTTACAAAGGAATTGATGTGCGTCCTGCTCACTGATATGTGGATAAATGTTAAAACGCTATCTAGTGAGGTTATCCTGGAGCTCGTGAATCAAACATTATAAATGCGACATTGGTTTTTTTAGCCGGTTCTCATCCAATCATAAATTTTAAAAAAGTTGCAAAAAAAAAAAATGCTATCTAGAAGTTTATTTTTACTTTATCAAATCAAAACAAGCAAGTGTTTTGTGTAGTCAATAATACCCTTTTGTCTGCAAAAATTAACTGTAACTGATTGTCTGATAATTTTTTTCTGGACATAATACATAACGTTCTTATCATATTTCCCTTATGAACAGATTTAATACATGTTAAGAAGCTCTGAGCGAATATAAACATAATTTGTTTTGCACTTTTCAACACACATCTTAAGATTATACTATTTTCAAGTTTGGATAATTTATGTCTGATTTCCATGAATTCATCTTAGTTAAATGAAATAAAAAGTCGAGTCTTTAAAAATGCACCATGTTTGCTGAATACTTATATACTCTGGCTAATATTGACATGTACTGACTAGAATACGTGTTTGATACTCACATTTCTGAGGCTGCGTGGATTGGCGTTTTAGATTAGTTAAGCCACTTGTCAAGCCTTAGCAATGTGATCTCACTTACTTGGAGTCAGGGTTAAGAGTTGAATGAAAGATTGTATTGTTTTATTTTGTTAGCAAAATAAATAACAGTTATATTATACCTTTATAAATTACTCTATAGAAATTAGTACATGAAAAATCCAATATTTCAAATGATCATTAAAAACGAAATAATTTAATGCAAAAATCGCAATCCTAGTATTATTAATAATGAGCATTTTGAAGAAACTTTACCCTGATGTAATTTTGAAAATAAAATTAAGTTGCATTTACAAGCAAAGTTTTTATGTTATATAAAAGAAACACGTGTTTGAATACATATTGACAATTTGATTACTTACCAATATAAACTGTATGAACTACAGTAAAACCTCGTTATAACGCCAACATTTATCCATTAATATTTTGGCGTTATAACGAGTTTGGTGATAAACTGAGAGAGACAAAAAACCGGAAGTTGACATGCGTCCTTTTTGTGGTTAGAGTCGGATATGTAGGTTAAAATCGAAATTGGAGACGGCTCGATTAAATCGTTTTTAGTGGTAGACTCACATGATTCAAAGAATCGTTTTATTGATTTATTATTTTCTGGGCTCAAGCATTAGTAAACACAACTCCAATGCCTTTTCAGAATACATAGCACTCCCGTGTCATTTTCTTGGAGTGCCCCCGTCACCGTCATGGCCTTTTTGTTAGCCAAATTATTACCAACACTTCTTCGTTTTACTCTCATTCCCCATAACGTAAAAGAATAATCAGCAGTTTCTAGCTGTGTAATTTCAGCACGTTTTCGTAATATTTCATAATGTACTTTTTGTGTTTCATATTCAACGAAATTCCTTTTTCGTTTCGGTGTCGACGTTTTGTTTATACATTAAATATAATCAACAAACAAAAACAAAGATCAGCTGAGTATTTTTTATTTATAAAAGAAACACAATTCAGTAATCGCTATTTTTTTATATTATTGGGAAGCCATACATATATGTAGTTATATACGCATGAATGAGTCTCTGACTGTCCAACCGTGTGTCTACTTTAAATAAAATCAGTCACGTGTGGCCATGTTAATTGGCGATAATATCGAGGCTACAATAACGGTAAAATGATCATTGGTTATAAGGTAAGATGGCCGATGTCGATAAGCGAGTTTGGCATTAAAACGGGTTTTTTTACATCAGGGGAAAACGGATCTAGATGATACTTTGGCGATAAGCGAGTTTGGCGATAAATCGGGTGGCGATAGATCGGGGTTCTCCTGTATATTGTAAATGTCCCGGCTGTCATGTATAAGATGTAACTTGATTCAGAAATGGAATCCACTATTCAAGAGTAAACTATATATATTTAAATTTCTATCGACAGTAATAAAAATTCCATTGCAATCTATTTATTGATTCCACCGTTTCATCTAAATATTGTGTTTTAACAGTGTATTTTTAAATCATTCGGATATATCTTTTATTTGTATAACGTCTAGTTTTTACTTGAAGTTGTAATAAAATATCATTAGTGATAAATCTTTCATGTATCTATAAAAAATGTGTAGTCACGTGTACGCCTCCCCATTTTAAATCGCTTAAATTAAAACGACATAGGTTACTACTGACCTTTTAGACAAAAATTTCAGATGCCAAAATAACGGGCCGTACGGAAATAAATCGCCTCAATGTTTTGAGCATACCGTCCAATATTACTTACTGAAAAAAGATAACTTGAATCGAAAACAACATTGCCGTCTCAGTATACAGAAGCGGTTAGGAATCCACTGACAGGTTTACGGAATAGTATGCAGACTATTAAGTTCATTAGGATCGAAAAAGATATTTATATAAAATGTTCCGGGATCTAAATAAAAAATAATGTGTAAGTATGTCTTTGATTTTTATCCCAAGTATGCGCATTCAGCTACAGTATTTAAGTTGAAAGAAATAAATGATACTTAAAAAAAATTATGATTACTTTTTTTATATAAAAAGATCGGGATGCTTAGTTTCCAACATATTAGCTTTAATGTGGTTAAAGTAGTGGGAAAAGTCTTTTTTATATTTTTTTTGTGTCATAAAGAAAGAAAAGATTTTTCTCCAACGACAGAAACTCATTACATGATATATATATATAGAATTATAAACTTCACGTTGTTACACGATTTTGAGCAATTTCAAAGGTTGTTTTCCTGTCAAATGACGTTGTTATTTTCCAATAACAACGTTTTCTACCTGAGCTACTTACGACAAGTTTCGGGGATTACCCATCTTTGAGTTCTATTAATAGATGTTATTTTTAAATTATAAACAAATTGGAATGTCTTCGAGATCGGCAAATATTCTACCTAAAAACTACTTCATTGTTTTTAAGATTAAAATTTTGCAAAAAATTTTTCAACTTGACATGTTCTAATATTTTTCACCAAAATAATCGAGACTATTAAATATTTGTTGATGAAATATTTTTATCTCTTTGTAACCCAGTTGCGGAGAATTCTTTTTGTACAACCCTTAAAAATCAAAAGTCAAAGTAAATTTTGTTACACACCTAAACCAATTTCTAAACGTGTGTTTTCCGAATGCATGCAAAAATATCAAAAAATTATAATTGGAGTCAGGTATTTACTGTACATTGCCCGAAAACCACTGCCATATATCTATGCTGAGTGATGCTGAATTTCAGTAACGCTACATCATGCTTATGTCAAGCCACAGAAACGAGACCTCAGTTTACCGCTATAGTAGGGACTTTTCTGTTCACAGAAGAAACATATCAGTGATACCTTCTCGGGTAACGTCCAGTCTAATGACCCATACCGGTTTTTTTACCTCCACGTCTCTTATCAGCCATTACAGCCATTACAGCCACCACCGTTGCCATCATTAAACGAAATCCCTTTGTCTCACTCCTAGCCGATAGTTGGCTAAAAAAATCGGTTTCAACCAAGAAAAAATTCATTTTATTAATTGGTTCCACGGTATTTTAAACATTGTTCATTCAGGTTCCTTTTGTTTTGGAAAACGTCAACCTGTAAGTTGACAGGCGTGTTCTACAAACGTATGATAGTCGTACGTTGTTGTGGTTAAATGTGTTGCCACGAGACATAATAAAGTACCCTTTTTTTAAAGGATTTAATTGTTATATCATTTAGATGTTGAATGAAATTAACAAGAAAATGAAAAAATATATCGGTTTAAAACCCTTTTCAGTTTTTTACAAAACATATTATCGTCTTTTTAAAGTGACATTTAATGAATTATTACGCAACGACGTTGTAACATTTATTTTCGGAAAAGCAGCTCAGAAATGTAGGTCAGCTTAAAAACTGTTTAATATCGGGTTTGTAATTTTAAGAATTAACTTTCACTTTTTACGTTGTTATCGGGGTAAAACAACGTGACAACTATTACGAATTATGCGTAAAACCGCTTCGCTACGCTACGCAGTTATACACAATTTATGATTATTTTCAAGTTTTTACACCCCGATAACAACGTAAAAAGAGAAATTCAATTTTTAAATATCTCTGCAGTTATACACTTGATAAAATCATTAAAAATATATAAAATAAACTAAAAACACAAAACAAAAACAATGGGAATGAATGCGACAACAGCGATAACGACGACGACAACTACGAAGACGACGGTGATTGGAGGGCGAATCAATAATAAAACTATAAGAGATTTTTAAAAAGAAATACGTCAATTGAAAAATATATCAAAAGCCAATAGGTCAATATTGAAATATTGCAAAATTTGTCAACAAAAAAGGTATAAATTTTACAATTGATTTTTAATTGTTGTCTAAGGTCACAAACAATAAAATTTTATGATTTAAGACAAAATGCTTTAAAACACTTAATTTAAACTGTATTGGTTACTAAAGTCATTCTTCAATCGAAAGATTGGTGGTCTAGCGGTACCATTGTTACCAAGTAAAAGTGTTTGGGTTCGAAACCAATAGCTGACAATTCGTTTTTTTTTTCTATAAAAATTGAAAGATGGAGAAATATGTCTTAAGAAAATTAGCGTAAATGAAAAGTAAAACAAAGGTAAATTTTCGGAATAAATTACAAAAATCAAAATAAATAAATAAATAAATAATTTTAAATAAATAAACAAATAATTTAATAAAGTAAATATAAATAAATAAATAAATTAATTAATTAATTAATAAACAAATAAATAAATAAATTGCTGTGCAGTCTCATGGACATCACAACGTCTAGACAAGGCGTAAGTCTTGGAATAGTGCAACACAAAGTCAAACACTTCTCACTCTATACATGTATGTATATACCTTCACTGTTTTCATTGATACCAGCAGTATAAGCGTATAAAAGTATAAAAATCTATTTCCGTGTTTGAACTATAAGTGCTCAGTTTACAACTTAGGACACAAAATCATGGCTGACATAATTCCTTATACATGATTTTCCTTAACTTAAATGTGGAAATTTGAAATCTTAATTATATGAATCTTAATTTTGGTATTCAGGAATATATTCGCTATACAGTTAAGCTAAGGAAAAATCTTAGTTAAGGAATGATTGTGAAACTGGGGTCTGTGCACGAAAAACAAATTTCAATAGTAGTAGCATACTAATAAGAAATAAATTTAAAAAAATCTAAAAAGAAAATGAAGATGTCATATGACATTTTTTATTATTATCATAAAATGCATTAAAAATGGTATATGACAATATGACAATATATAGACGCTAACTTTAGCAAACCGAACTGAAAAAAGCATTAACTTGGTCTACCCTCAAAAAAATAATTTGCATTTTGGAAATAAATTTGTCCATTATGAGAAAGGCTCTAACGGGTACATTTTAAAGTGTTTTTTGAAATTTAAATTTGAAGCCTTTATCAAGATTAAACTCAAACTTGTATTAATTTTTTAAAACATTTTTGTAAAAAAAAATTATAGCAACAAGTACATATTTTAAAAGACTGAACAAAAAAAAATCATTTAAACCTTGATAAAATGGACTTAAATTAGATAAGCTTGCAAGTTATATGCAAGTTATTTGCTTTCTATTTCATTCAGTTTTTGACAAACTTGAGATTTTAAATTTAAAAAAAATTATTAAAGAAAATATTCATTCTTAGTTGTCTAAAATAAACATAAAGTGTCACAGAACACCAAAAGCGGTATAAATAGTATCTCTTGTAATTCTATCACTACGGTAGCTCAGTTGGTAAAATCCCGCTTCGTATGTGGGAGGTCGAGGGTTGAAATCCCAGCCAGTCTGACGAAGACAATTTGTAGTTACTGTTCTTTGGCCAAGCATTCGGCATATTCAGTATTTCGAAATTAAACTTACAAGGTCCTTCGAATGAGACCTTAAAAACGGATGTCTCGTGTCACGTCTGTACGTGGCAAGTTTGAGAACCCTACATGTACATTGTTCAGAGCGCGCTGCAAAGGTTTAAATTTCTGGCTTATATAATGTACTATGTTAACCATTATTAGACTCACTAGTTCATACCTTTATAACCTCAGTATAGAACGTGCAGTTGTGTGACGTAACAACTAACGACTTAAGTAAATAAACGTTTCAAAATATCGCGAGAACGCGATGTACTTATGCATAAATAAAATAGCATTATTTAATTGTGTATATATTGCGACAAAATACGTGTTAAACATGGAATTATATTTGTTTTTAAAATTTGGCCCAAAACTAGCACATGTACACTGAGTCTGTAAAAAATCTATACAATGTATAGCGGTTCAAAAATAGGTACATCATGATTTAAACATAGTTTATTTTATTATTTTACACAGGAATATGCCAAGAACTGTAAATATAAGAATTGCCTACGTTTTTGATAATGTATGTGAGGGTTTAAAAGCTAGTGAATCCCGCGCAGTCGTCAGTCCGTTGTAATGAACGTTGAACATCGGACTACGACGGATGTAGTAAAAAATAAATAAATATAATAATAATAATAATAATAATAATAACGATAATAAAATTAAAAATAAGAGATAAATAAATACATGTATAAATAAACAAATAAATAAATAAATAAATAAATAAATAAATAAATAAATAAATAAATAAATAAATAAATAAATAAAAAATAAATAAATAAAATAAAATAAAATAACATGCAAGTGTTTGTTGTGTCGGTTAATTCAACTATGGATACTGTGATATAAGGACCCACGATCCACACATTTCGAAACGGGTAATTTATGAATTTATTTGAAAAGTGTATGATTGGGATAAACGTGTCAAGTAACGTGCTAAAAGGTATTCGAATCTTGGTTGATCACCGGTTCCCAGCCATCATTGTTTCATCACCCGAGGCAATCTGCGAATTCAATTTGATAAATTTACTATAGATTTACAGTTGTTTCACCTCCATAGCAATAACAGCATTAATGTCACAAATGCATTCAGTATGTTAATGAAGAATTTAACCCTTGTAATGTGCGAAACAGAAAACAATGCAAATTAATTTTATCTCTAAGCTGGCCTTTTGAAATACTTTTTATTGCAAGTATTCAGAAATTACCTGACCGATTTTATGTAGTCTTATGAAAAAAGCATAAAGAGAACTTGAGCATTATTATACATTGAAATAAACATATATACATGTACTTTTGCAAGATTCTTAACGTGGGTGCCAATATTCTCCTAGAATTCCTTTCCTCAGTAAAATTTTTAACATTCACAGGCCAAAAGTTATTCACCAAATGGCCTATCTTTTTTTTATTTCATAAGCAAAACATTCAAGTTTTATCAGGTTTTGGAATTTTTAAAAATTGTTTCAATTTCTTATAGAAATATCATTTTTAAAATAGACCCCGTAGTTAGAGAATAAATTTCTCCAAAGCAATAAATTTTATGACACAATTTTTAGGCAATTTTGGTGAACAAAATATGGAAGGAACACAGTATGAATATCTAAAAATTAACACCAGCATTAAATCAGCGAAATATTTTAACAGTGAAAAAATTTATATATTTATATATATTTAATCATTTAAAAGTGAAATAACTGCGACTTACCGAATTAAATTAAAAACTCTTCACTGTTTATACGTTTCAGATTTGATTTTCCATAAATGTCTGTACCTTACGAGGAGCTTTTTGTTTTATTAAACATGGTTAGTATAAAATAAGTAAATTGTGTTGGATTTTGTTACATAATACAAGTATGCATATTGACATGTTGATAACCTAGGGCACAGCTACGATGTAACCAATCTACATAATTTAGAAAAAAACCCATAAATATGTTATCGCACTTTGCCATGAATTATAGGTTGTCTTAGGAAAATTTCTTTAGGATAAGTACCCGTGTTACTTGGTAATAGTTGCGGTCGTTTTTTCATTTGTAAAAAAGCACAAAATTTGCAGTTTTAACATTTTTACCACCGGACGCCCTTACACTTGTTATACACAGCCAATGGAATTCAACTTCAGGTGTTGACCATAGATACGATGCGAGTATATCACATGATCAGTTCAAATAGAACTGTATTATAAATTTCAATGCCGTGAAGCAGTCAGACTAAACATAGACAATATAATAAATTGAGGAAATAAACACTCATAAAGTCAATGAAACTATCATTAACTTTAATAACATGATATTTTTCACCGTTTTGTAAAAGCACTGTCATTTACCGACCAAACAATAACACTTTTAATAACAAAAGTATCGCTATAGTGATGAATCCAAGAGATAAGCCATGTTTTTCACAGGGATGTAAAAGTTACGGCCATACATAATCACACTCTCGAATTTTAAAAAATTAAAACAAGAGAAACTCATGATCAGCTTCGACAAAAAAAGAAAAAGTATAAAAAGCTTGAACGGAAATTCAGTCTTGAATAATGGACACTTTCTACGCATCTACACACTTTTTCCAAAATCTAAACGTAAGGCTGTTTTTTTGGCGAGATGTTCTCGAGAACTTGTACTAGGAACACTGTTCGCGAAACAAAATCTCATACTTACTATCAAGCAGGAACGCCAAGAACAGAGATAAAGACAAAGTGATAAAGTCATTCGTAAAACACACTGTTTTTTTGATTATTGACATTTTGATAAAGTTTTTAATAAAACATATATGCATATTGACATATTGATAACCTAGGGAACAGCTATTGTGTAACCAATCTATTAAATTTAGGGAAAAAAAAATTTGGTATCGCGCTTCGCCATGATTATAGATCGTCTTAGCATAATCTCCTTAGCATAGGCACCCGGTGTTATTTAGTAACAATTGCGGACGTTTTTTCATTCGTAAATAGCTCATAGTTTGCAGTCTTAACAATTTTCTGACTGCAGCCCCTTACACTTTGTCATACACAACCAATGGAATCCAACTTTTTGTGTTGATCATAGATAAGGTGCGAGCATTGCACATGATCAGTTCAAAAGGAAGTGTATTATAAATTTCAATGCCTTGATGTCAACGAAACATTAATTAACTTTAATTACATGATATGTTTTCACTTTTTTGTAAAAGCACTGTCATTATTCAAACAAACAATTAAAATTCAAATAACAAAGGTATTACTATAGTGATGAATCCAAGAGATAACCACTGTTTTACAAAGGTATGTAAGAGTTAGGCATACGTAATCACACTCTTGAATTTAAATAAGTTTAAACAAGAGAAACTCATGAACATCTTCGATAAAAAAGAGAGAGTATTAAATGCTTTTACGGAAATTCAAACTTGAATAATGGACACATGCTAGATTCACTGAGGACAACCAACCCTAAAAAGTTCTACGCATCTACGCACTTTTTCCAAAATCTTATTCTAAGGCTGTTTTTGAGCGAGATGTTCTCGAGAACGTGTGATAAGAACACTGTTCGCCAAACACAATCTCACACTATCTATCTAACAGGAACGTCAAGAACAGTGACGGCAAAGTGATAAAGTATTCGTAAAAACACATTACTTATTGTGATTCTTGGCATTTTGATAAAGTTTTTAATAAATGTAACAAACTGCACGTATAGTCAAACTTTGTATTTGCGTCTGAAATTATACTTTACAATACAATAATGTCAAAGTTGAAGAATTTGTCCGCCTTGTCCTGATCTGTCATTTAAATTATGACGTTCTCGCGACATTTTCAAATATGTGGTTAGCTTCAAATATGACAATGCCTATTGTTGTGGTATAGGTATTATGTTTGAGCTAACTGTCTACTGACATGGCTTTGGTTTAGATGACTGCGTCTTTTCCATGGTGTAAGTAACTGTGACATTTTTGTGTTGTTTAGTTGGCTGTGCCTTTTGCAATGGCGCCTACGGAATTCTTATCAATTGCAACATTTTATCAGAAAAACCATTTATGGAAAATCTTAATTAATTTTTTATATTTTTTTATTGTAAAAACGTGACTAAATACCATGTGACTGCGTTTCTTTCTAAAGATGTGTCTTTAGCGCTTTTTCATTTATTTTGCAGTAATGTTCGGTCGAATTGTAAAAACCACAACAATAACAACAAAAAGGTTTATTTATAAAAAGAAAAAAGAATCGTTTTTTCTTAAAATCATGGTTAAAGTAACATATGACAGACTTACTTGAACAATGAACAGAGCGCAGTTGAGAACATCAATTGACCACACAGTATCTCAATTTATATAAGGATTAATACAATAATGACTACAACAAGATCATTTAACAGACAAGGAAGGTATATAGCATGTTCCTCTAAATGTTCTTCATTATCAGTAATTCTAATACAAATTTTGACAGTCTCAAAGATGACGTTTAAACTTATTCAAAAAAGTAGATTCTGCATCTGGCATGAACCAAATGTGATTTTTAAAAAATTTTAAAGAACTACTTGGTCATCTTGTTTCTTAACTCTTCGGTAAGAAGAAAAAACTTTTGATTTTTCTACCCTCATTCTCAATTGAAAAATCATTAAAAACAAATAAGTCACTTTTTCAGAAAAAGTTTAAACAAGCTTTAAATATCTAGTGCTCAATGGGGATTCTGGTTAGTTTGTAAAACACCATAGAGACTGCAAACAAAAATATACTGAAGATACTATAAAAAAAACAGGGTTTTGACAGACAAAATATTTGTTGTGTTTTGCAATATAATTTTCCAACAAAAAATTGGGCACAAACTGTGCACCTTTGCTTGCTGATTTGTTTCTTTATTCATATGAATAATATTTTTTACAGAACCTTGTCAAATGTGGAGAAGAGACTGTCGCTAAATCATTCAACTAAACATACAGATATATAGATCTTCTATCTCTAAATCATCCCAAATTTGGAGAATATGTGAATGTTATCTATCCGATTGAGCTTGAAATAAAAGATACGATGGATTTTCCATATTCTCCTTCATATTTTGACTTATACCTCAATAATGACACCCACGAAAGGTTACATCTGAAGCTATACGACAAACGTGATGACTTATATTTTTCTATTGTCAACTTTCCGTTTGTTTGCAGTAATATCCCTGGTTCTCTCATTTGGCCTTGGTGGGTGAGTGGTCTAATAATGCGCACTTACGGATCACAGTGCCTCTCGACGCTAACTGCCTACAATTAAATTGTTGACGCAAGAATATTACAATCCTAGGCTAATCAACGACCTTAAAAAGTTTAAAGGTCGTCATCAAAATAATGTTCATAAGTATGTAGTCACTCTATCCAACTTAGTCTGGAAATATTTGACTTACTTTAGTTCCTTGTTCCTTACATTCTCAATGCTGACATGCGAGTGCCGGGTGTAGCAAGTTAGACAAGAGGTGCTAACTCTTCCGTAGACACCGGCCTCACCTCCTTGATGTAAGTTCACGTGTTTAACTAATTTTGACACCTTTCAAAGTTTTTACTTTGTTTTTTTGATTGTGATTTCGACAAGGACTGGTATTTTTGTTGTATAAGTATTTTTAATAAAAAATTTGCAGATTTTCATTTATAATTACTTTCATTTATTTTTGATAAAAGCATCTTGTAATGTCTTGGGCGTTAAATACCTTTACTGAGTTTTTATTAGTATCGCTCGTCCTCACCATAACATTCGGTAATTGGTAAAGAGGAAAAACTCAGACACATCTCATTTACAATTGCTTTGAAGTACTGATTCTCTGCCGTTGATTGTACGTCATGGGAACATTACTTATTCAGAAAATTATTGATCACTCGTTGTGGGGTATGGTTATTTAAAAGCGTTTTAGTTCAAAATTATTTTCAATAAAAGTAAATGAACTGAAAACACATTATAAGATAGCTTTTTACCACCACCACCACCACCACAACAATAAAAATCTAAATTTTGCATGTGACATTTGTAAAAAGTTATCACATCATCAAACAAGATATATATGGTTTTGTTACAATATATTTGTGTATTCTACTTTCTGTATTTCAACTTGTTACTAAAAAGTAAATTTCAAAATCCTACAAAAATTCGATTCGCAAAAAATTGAAATATGCACCTAGAAACAAGAATGTAATTGGTATTCCGGTAAAAAAACAAAAATGTTTTGATTAAAATTTGTCAAACAGAACGCAAAGACAATAAAATTAAATTAAATGAAACAAAATAAAATAAAATAAAAAACAATCATTCCGTTCAAAAAAATTAATTTTTGTCTATAAAACAGTTAATGTTGTTTTTATCTAGTGCATTCCACAAACAGCACTTGAAACGATTGTATTAATGTTTAAAAATACCTTTGATAATGTTTCACTCAAATCAATATTTATTTTAGTTCTTAATCTCAGACAGTGGTTACGACGTCCAGAAGATATATACAACAAAATGTTATTTACAGTCTTATTTTCTTTCACCATTAATCAACTAAACAGAAATAATGTGAAAAATTTTTGACCCCTAAAATACATTAAAAGAAAAACAAATACACGTACAAACAAAATAGGCTAACGAATCACAATTTCGAAGGTTGTTCGACATTTCACAACTATATAGGTCTGTTGGAATTACCACTTTATAGATTTGTTACCAACAATGAATTTAATGCGTTTATTAGGCTATTAAATGCATAAAATGTTTTTCTACCTATCACAAGCTTTTCATTTGTGCGTTTAGTTGGATTAAATAACGCATTTAGTAACACACCTAGATGACAACTACAATTGATCATTGCCGAGTTTCTAAGTATATGATAAGCACCGTATACAAATTACATTAAAATCAGTACAAACGTTGAGCTGTTCACACTTTCAAAAAGTTTTATTACAACAATATGTTCAGAAAAACATTGGAAATAAAAAAACTTGTACAAATGAAATTAAAATCAACTTACACCAGTTAAATTAAAATCAACTTGCACCAATGAAATTAAAATCCTTAGAAAAATTTGCTTTGTTATACATTGAACAAAATACTAACAAACTAAAAATAAATATTGAAAAAAGTTCAAGGCAGTTTAAAGTCCAGGTATCTGAGGCAAAAAATATCCCCGATTTAAGATTTTCTGAAAATTGACACACATTCCTCAGAATGTCCTTTGTCGAATACTATAAAAATACACTTGCTAGGGTTTTCGTTATTCTTACCCAACTTTTTAACAATCTATAGCTAATTCTCATTTAAATATCCCTGATTGTTTATTCATTTTTTATCAATGTAATATAAACAATCTAGTATTAAATTTTATCAGTTTTTTTACCTTATAAGACACTTTGAATATAGTTTTATATACGTAAATTGCAAAACAGGCTTAAAATACCTCAAAAGCGTGAAAGGATGGTATAATTTTGAAGGAAAAAACCCGATTATTTGGTTGTATAGAAATCTTTATAAACACCTGATAATAATATAGACACCGACATTTCAAAGACTGTTATGTTGTCAACGGATTTTTTATGCGCTTATAAAAATATAAGTAAATAAAGAGAAGAAATATGTTTAAAACGCTGTTTTTGTATACATTAAGCTATGATATTAACACGGGTGCGAGTACCCATTATTCCAACTAACACTTAAAGGTTGTACTGATTTTTCCTCAGCGAATAAGGCTAATGTTGCATACCTTAGGGGGGCGTCTCCCCACCGATATATATATTGTCCGTGAGATGCATCAATAGCGTTTACAAAATCCCTGACTTCTGGTCTGTTCATAAATTCTATTGAAACCATTTCCATATTGTTATAATATATTGGTACGTTGGCTTTTTTATAATAACTAAACATTTTTTTATTCTTCACGTCGATGTTTTTCGTTTTTACGTAATTCAGTATAGTAGATTTTAAGTCCGTGATATACACAACGTCATATCTAAAATCCACCCATTGATACACCAATGTGTCATCGGTAGGAAAAGAAAATTTTTTCCCAACCAAACATGAATCGGTATCGAATCTTAAAACATATTTATAAGGTTTTAAAGCAGGTTCAAGCCACAATGTTTTAAACCAAAATCGTATCATATGCGTGTATCCCCATTTTGAACGTTTAGGCATAGGACTTTTCGAATGTACATGGTCAAACCCCTTCGGGAAGGTAAAATCTATTTTGACGAATTGGAACTTATGATGTGAAGCTTTCTTTATGTCAGCTTTAATTGTTTTATTGAGTTTACGCTCACTAAAGAAAATAAAATCCATTGGTTTTAGATATTGAATTGATGGTAACAATTTCTTTTTTACCCGTTTGAAGTCACCGATATTGTTCCAGTCAATTAACACACATATCACTGTGTGATTCATGAACTTTTCCCGTTTACATTCTTTTTTCCTTGACTCTGATACTTCTAGATCACAATTCTTCCATTCTTTTTCTATTTCAAGTGTTGGGATCACTTTAATGTTGTTATGGTGAAAATAAACAAATGTCGATATGCTAACGATTATTAATGCTAAAATTTTGTAAGCACCAGTTTTCCCGTACATTTCAAAAATTAATCTATTTGCTCAAAATATATCAATTGCAGTAGTTGAAAATTATTAACGCAAAAAAAAAAAAAAAAAAAAAATTAAAAAGGCTCTTCTACAGTTCTATATTTGAACGGAAGTGCATTAAACACGCACCTTCTGCATCTGCATCTGTAATTAACAAAAAAAAATTGATACTGTATAAGCTATTAACTATAAATAGATATTTTTAAGATAGATAATTTAAAGACTCTCTCTCTCTCTCTCATTCTCTCTCTCTCTCTCTCTCTCTCTCTCTCTCTCTCTATATATATATATATATATATATATATATATATATATATGTGTGTGTGTGTGTGTGTGTGTGTGTGTGTGTGTGTGTGTAACTTCTACGGTTTACCAAAAATTCATAAATAGAAGATAAAAAAGAAAGCCATACATTCAAAAATTAGGAACATGTTATGTGTAGCAGTCCCGACGATCTTCAATTTAGGTCCATTGTAGGTGGTCCAAATGCGCCCACTCACAGACTTAGCAATTTATTAGATATTCTTTTAAAACCATTATGTGTAAAAGTAAAAAGTAACATCCGGGATGATTTTGATTTTTTAAAGCAACTTTCAAATGCCAAACTAGTAACATTTGATATTATCAACTTCTACACAAATATTACGTGTTAACTAGGATTGAAACACTAAATTACTGGATTTCCAAATTTCCGAAAAATATAAACAGTCAGTTTAAAAAAGGATTTCATGTTGGAAGCAGCAGAATTAGTTATAACTAATAACATATTCACTTTCAATGATGAACATTATAAACAAATGAAAGGAACTGTAATGGGCACTTAAATGGTCCCAACCTATGCAACACTTACTCTTGGTTATCTTGAAGAAATACTCCTAGATAAAGTACAACAAAAATGGGGAAATCAATATAGAGACTTTATCACAGCGAACTGGAAACGTTTTCTAGACGATTGTTTTATCATCTTGGATTACGATGAATCTCGTCTAGCTGATTACAGTCAGATGTTAAATGAACTGAATCCAAACATAAAATTCACGAATGAAACAAGTGAAAGAAAAATACCATTTTAGAAGTTCTAGTCGTCTAAAAAGGTAAACAAAATATCTACCGATATCTATTTCAAGCCAACGGACACACATCAGTATTTACATTTCGGTTCATGCCATCCAAGACATACAAAATGGTCAATAGCATACAATTTAGCGGGATGAATTTGTACCATAGTCAGCGATGACGATACAAAAATACAACGTTTGGAAGAACTTAAAAATTACTTTCTTTACAGACTTTATCAACAACAAATTATCGAGAACGGGATACAAAAAGCATTACAGATAGAAAGAACAGAACTCCTAAATCAACCAAGACACGAAAACGCCGAAAAAAATATCTTGCCGCTAGCGACAACGCACAACCCGCGAAATAAAAAAAATATTACACCCAAAGTCAATCAATTACAAGAAGTACTAAAACAAAATTTAACCACTAAAAATCTTCAAAAAAAAATTTTAATTTCATAAACAGCAAAAAAAAAAAAAAAAATAAAAAATAAAAAAAAAAACCTAAAAAGATTACTTTGTAAATCAAAATTTGCGGGAACAAATGATTTATGTGTAACAAAATGTGGCGACCAAACATGTGAAAATGTGTGCATTTACAAGAAGGGAAAACTTATAATTTCCATAAAATTATGGAAATTAAAGAATTCTGGAATTAAAATTTACAGTGAATGCAAAAATGTCTTGCGAATCACAAAATATAATCTATGTGATTTCTTGCCCGGGTTGTAATGAATTTTTTATAGGGGAAACGGTTTCAACACTTTGCTTTCGAGTATGGGTGCACAACGTCACATAACAGGAAAAACACATACTAAAACCTAAAAGAGACAAATCATTATATGACGTGTACAGAATAATCACATACTAACATGTAACAAATGACAAATCAATACATGACATGAAAAGAATAATCACATACTAACATCTAACGAATGACAAATCAACACATTACGTGGACAGGATAAACACATACTTACACCTAACAGAGGACTCAGAGTTTACATTACAGTAGACAAAAAAAAATTTAAAAAATATAAAATAAAACAAATGACAAGATAAGCACATACAACTATTAAACAAAAGACAAAAATAATCCATGACAGGATAATTACACAATAAATCCTAACAAGACAAAAAAAAATACCATACGAAATGAGAGAATACACACATATTTACACGTAACATAGGTTAAACTAACACATGACATTGAATGGATATACACATACTAAACCAAACGTAAAACAAAAACAACACATGGCGTTGAGTAGAATAAAGACATACTCAATCCCACAGAGAACAAAAACAACACATGACATGGTCAGGATAAACACTACTAACACCTCAAAGTAAACAAAATCTTCTTAGAAATTAAAATCTTAATCAAATCTAACAGAAAACAAAAACAACATATGAACAGGCTAAACACGTACTAATTTCTAACAGATGACAAAAACAACAATTGATAGACTTAACACATATCAAAACCTAACAGATCAGAAAAACAACACATGACATATAAAAATTAAACACTTAAAAAATCTAAAAGAAACAAAAACAACAGTAGACAGGACTAGACAAGTTGAAGATCTTTTATTTCAATTGCAAATTTTACAACATAGAGACCATATGCAATGTATAATTGTGTATACAAAACATTTATTTACATGTTTGAGCTAATACACAGTTACATCTGTTGACTCAAAAAACACACATTAACCTGGAGGATTGACTCTCTCATAAATAATAGAAGTTAAAAACACAAGTTTTTAATACAGAATTTTATTTTAAAAAGACAGTTTCTACTGTTTATTCGGTTTATGTCGATAATAAAAAGGTATATACCTAACAGCACATGGCAATATACACATTTTAAACCCTATCGGAGGACAAAAACAACACATAACATTGACAGTATAAACACGTACTAAACCTTAACAGAGGACAAAAACAACAAATGACATGGACAAAAAAATACACATAATTTTACATAACATACGGCAAAAACAACATATAACATGGAGAGGATAAGCACATACTTAAACCTAACAGAGGACAAAAACAACACATGACATGGACAGGATAAACACATACTTAAACCTTATAGGGGACAAAAACAACACATGACATGGACAGGAGAGACTCATTACACAAAACATTTGACAAAAAGAATACATGACATGGAGAGGAAAGACACATAATTATACATAACATTCGACAAAAACAAGACATGAAATGGACAGGATAGGACACATAATTATACATAACATTCTACAAAAAACACATGACATGGTAAGAATAACAAATACTAACATAAAAAGAATTCAAAACAAGACATAGCTGAATAAACACATACTTAACTTTACAAAAACAGAAAAACAACACATACCATGGTCAGAAAAAAGACATGGCAAAATAAACACATATTTAAAGGTAACAGAACAGAAAAACATAACACAACATGGTCGGAATAAACATATTCTAACATTAAAAAAATGAAAACAAAAAATGGCAGAATAAACACATACTTAATCCTAACAAAGAACAAAAAAAAAATAAAATAAAACACATGACATGTCTTGAATAAACACATACTTAAACCTATCAGAGGACAAAAACAACACATGACATTGTTAGAATAAACACATATAAACTTAACAGAGGACAAAAACAACACATGACATGGTCAAAATAAACATGCTGGCAAATTGGCATGAAAATGGTGAAAAATGTTCAAAATATTTCTGCAAGTTAGATAAAACTAATTTTACAAAGGAAACAATAACTGATTTGATTGATAACTATGGTACTTATATATCTGAGCAGTCTAAAATTCTACTTGAACAACAACACTTTTATGAAAGTTTGTATTCGAGTAGAAATGTAGACCAGGGAGTTAATTCTTGTTTTAATCATAATCTTAAACTCACAGAGGAAGAAAAAATCAGTGTGAAGGAAATTTAACTTTTGAAGAGTGTGTTCTGTCAATGAAAAATATGACAGATTGAAAATCCTGGGTCTGATGGATTCACAGTTGGTGTTTATAAATGTTTTGGATAGATCTTGGACCATTTGTTTACAGATCATTATATACCGGATATGAAAATTATCCCCGTATTTATTTATTATTGGAGTAGAACTACTATCTCTTAAAATAAAAGCTAATCCCAATATACATGATAATTTTATTGATGATAGAGTCTTTGCTCAGTCGGTACGCTGATAATACATTTCTTACCGAAACAGTAAATTGTTTAAACAATTTTAATCAGGTCTCAAGTCTAAAAATTAATGCATCAAAAACAAGGGTAGTTAGAATAGGTAATAAGAGATATTCTGATCAGATAGACACATACTTGAAACTAACAGAGGACAAATGCAACAAATGGCTAAAACATAAACAAAAGACATGACATGGACAGGATAAACACATACTTGAACCTAACAAATGTAAAAAAAAATAACATGGACAGGATAGACACATAATTATACATTACATTTAAAAAAACAACACATAGCATAAAGACGATAAACACATACTTTAACCTAACAAAAACAAAAAACAACACATGACATGGACAGGATAACCACATACTTAAACCTAAGAGGGAACAAAAACAACACATGGCATATACAGGATAAACACATACTTACACCTTAAAGGGGACAAAAACAACACATGGACAGGATAAACACATACTTAAACCTAACAGAGGACAAAAACAACAGATAACATCATAAACAGATACTAAAACATTACAGAGCACAAAAACAACATATGACACGGATAAGATAAACAACATAAAAATTTAATGGAAGACCACAGTTGACAAACAAAAACTTTAACCAATCAATCAGAGGCCCAGCAAAACTTTTTATGCGCTAGAAAAATGCATTCATTAAAATATTTATATACTAGTATATAATATGACGTTTGAACTGTTTCAGTCCAAAATTTTACCGAGACAAAGCATTTTATTCTTGTTTTAACTGAAATCAAAAGTCAGTAATTGTTTTATTATATAACTTTTAAAAAAGTAACAGCTTCTGTTTTTGTGGGTCACGATTTTCAGATAACGCAATGAGATCAGACGCTTTTAAAGTAGGCCAATTCTGATTGACTTATCAAGAGCTTACAGCGGCTTTGATTGGTTTTATTGTGAGACGATGGGAAATCAGCGTCGTCTATTTTTAGGGACTTCCAAAACAATTTGGACCAATATATTACCCTCACATAAAGATTTGCGAGGTGAACATAAAGTTTTGTCAAGTGTTGCATAACATGTTTTTTGCCAACCAAAACAGTAAAATCAGTTGTCATATAATAATGACTTTTATTGACTCGTATATGTAACTAGGTGTTTGTGGCTCACACTTCTTAGGTTGCATAGATAGACTTACTGAATTAGTAAAGCACAACTCTTAAACTAAGCAAATGGATTTCAAACACTTGACTCGGGGTTGATTGTTGAATCACAGTTTGTATTGTTTTATTTTGTGAGCTAAATGAATAACAGCGTTATTAAAACTATTTAATAATAATTGGATCGGTAGAGTACACACTAGATTAACGGAACTTAACTTAGTCAATTTCGTCGTCTATGTCATATGGACGAAACCCGTATACATAAACGTATATTTGTATGGGCAGATTCTTTAAAAAAACCGTGTGAATAATTGGAACGGTAGAGTACACACTAGATTAACAGAACTTCACTTAGAAGAATATACTGATATCAACCGTTATATACCACAAATGGATCTTATCACGATGGTTAATACCGGCAATATGTACTTTTTTATACGATAGTGCTATAACGCATTGAATAAGGACTGAGCAATACATGGACAGGGAAAACAAACTTAGAACCTACAGGTTATTTAAAAATATGTTTCAAACGGAACATTACGAAAGATCTATTACCCCACGTCCTCACCGAAGTGCGCTTTCTAAATTTAGGGTTGGGGTTGCACCTATTAGACTTAAAACCGGTCGTTATGAAGGTCTTCCAGTTCATGAACGTGTTTGTTTTAATTGCACTGATACTGTAGTGTCCGAAACTCATGTTTTATTACATTGTAATCTTTATAATGATTTTAGGTTGATTATGTTTGAGGGTGCTAGAAAATGTATTGTTGATTTTGATTTGTTGAGTGATCCTGATAAGCTTTCTGTGATTTTATCTCATCAAGTTTTAGTTGAACAATCTGTCAAATTCTACAACAGTATTTTAAATAGGCGTCGTTTTTATTTACAAAAATGATTTTATCAATGTTTCGCAATTTTAACACAATTTTTAACACTTATGCATATGTCATTTAAGTATGTATATAATGTATTAAATTATGTATATTATTTTTTAATCTCTTATAATTCTTTAAGAATGGCATATATATATATTAGTACTTGTTTTATCCATTATGATATGTATTACTGTTAAATATATGATGAGAGTTTAATATATAAACTAAAATACATCCGTTCGCATGCTCTGAGCTCAAAATAACCATCGTTAAACATTGACCAATTGGTCAGAAGATTTCGTTTATTTACAGCTAAAAAAAAAGAAATTTTAAAAAATGAATCTCACGGATGGGGGTTAGAGGATATCTATTTTTTAAAAAATATATTTTTAGAAAATAAAAAAAAAAAAAAAAATTGAAAAACCCAATGCAGCTTATAGCTAAAAAGAAACTACAGATATACGTGTTTTGATACATATTAACATTTTTTTTTACTTACCAATAATACCTATATCAACTAAATTGTAAATTTCCCGGCTGTCGTGTACAATATGTTACTTGATTCAGAAATGCAACCCACTATTCAAGCGTAAACAATATATATTTGAAATTTCTACGGCAATTTAAACATCAAAATTTACTACTGACCCTTTTTGACCAAACTTCCAGACCGCCAAATAACCGGTCGTACGGAAATAAATCGCCTCGATGTCTAGATCATACCTTACCATTTTGATATGATTTCTTCAAATATAAATATGTTAAATAAATCGAGGCACAGACCCCATTTTCTCTGAAAATATTGAACACTTCCTGGTCCGGTGGACAAAATGTGACAGATTTATGATGTATTAGCTACATGATTTTGAAACACATGTATACACATATTTAGTAATTATTATTACTTACTGAATAAAGGTTAATTGACCCGAAAACAACATTACCGCCTAAGATGTAAAACAAACCCATTGACAGGTTTACGGACTAGTTAGCAGATATTATATCAGCTGTTAAAGCTGCATTAAGTTTTCCAAAGAAAAAATTAAAACGGTGCTTATCTAATTAATGATGTTTCTAATGAACAATGTTACATTTGGTTTAATGATGAAAGCTCGAATAAATACACTATTTACCTAGCAAAATGCAGCATTTGGGATCTAATATTAGAACATGGTTACGTCATCAAAACCCCGGTAATTTAAACACAACTTTAAAACGAAGAAATACGATAAATTAAAGACAGAACTTAGTTGAATTTGTCAATTGTGACTTAGTAAGGGATACATAACACCATTTTAAATACATCTGGATATAAATTAAGGACTATTAATGCAATTTGTCATGTTTCACTTTCGATTCATGGGTTTTTATTCCGAACAAAGAGGTTAATGGTCGACGCTCCTTTGTTTTTGCTTTGTCAATGATAGTGAAATTTTGACATTAACGTGTATATTTATTAGTGATACTCTCTTTTTGGTGTATAGAAGACATTATGAGGCGTCAGGATTCAGACATCACCAGCACAATGAGTGAAATGAACACTTAAAATGACATTTTGAATTGTGATTCACAGGATTCTGTAAACAATGTTATGGCGCCAAAAATGTTGACAGTGGCTGCTATTGTTTACGAGGACGCTGTTTCTCAAGAAGCAAGTATTTATGACACCTTAACTACATCAAACACAATAAGAAAACGTGCTTAACGTGATTGAGAGGTAGTTATAGCGAACAAGAAGCCAAAATACCAAAGTAAACTTGGTCAAACCACAACATTGACATCTCATAGAAGCGACAATATTGACTTGAGCGCATTAGTAGCAAGTCTAGCAGACGATATGAGACGGTTAAATGAATCGGTTAATAATAGAATGTGTTTATTTTTAAAAATTCCTAGAAGAGAAATTAGGTACCGAAATTAATAGAATGGTAGATAAAAGTATCAATAAACAAATGAACCAGTTAAGATCTGAAGTTGAGAACGACTTAGGTATTATAAGTGGAAAGGTTGATACTTTAAAGAGATCTATGTCCAAATATTCTGCTAATGAGGAATATAAAAGAAAATCAGTGTGAACAGGAATTTACCAGAAAGGCGTGGCAAGCATTTAGTATCCAAAATAAATGGTTTAATCAAAGATGGTTTGAAAATTCGAAACATAGAGATTGAATCAGCTACAGGTAGGTAAAGGTAATTTAAAGGTACGAGGTAACAGAATAATAGATATCTCGAAACAACACAGTTCACGTGAACAAAACAATAACAACGATGCTAAGCATGAATTTACACTAAGGCCTACTTCTATTTGTCCAAGTTGTGTTAATTGTGTTAAGGGGGTTAACTCGAATTCAAATCGAACAGTTAGGGTACGTTACGGGTAGGCGTTTCTCGTGTTAACCCGATTAATAGTATCCCCTAGGCTAGTTTAGTCGAGTTGAACCCGAGATCAGCATGGCGGGTTGAACAATAACAAAAACGACCGTATATGTGCAGCATGTAAACCACTACTTAAAATCATAAGCTGAATGTGTAGGGACCGTATATTCAACAAAATATTTTATATTAAAAACGAAGTCCCTAGGAAGATTTTTGTTAACAGGCAAAAAACCGATGTCGTCAACAAAAAAAAAGACATAGTGTTCATCGTAGTCATCAACATAATTTTACTATCTCGACCTACATATTGAATTTAACACGACTAACTCGCTTTCCGTTGGATTTCGACCGAGTTTTGCGCATGCTTATTGCATTTCCAGAATTTTACTCGAAAAACACGATTTTGACAAATTGAAGTAATCCATACTGTTTCCCCGCGTCGCTGGAATAGATTTCGTGAAAGAAAAACGGGTGGAATAGGTAACAGGCATGTTAGTCGAAGACACAAATCACGTGATAGAAATTACAGCAATTGCGACAAGCATGAGCGAACACAAGGTATTTTTCCATGTGGCTAGGATTGTGTCCGTTATAGAGGCACGGGTGACGGTGTGTCACGGTCTAATGGACATAACGGTTGATGTAATTAATACAAGTGCGGATTTTGGAATGTACGTGGTTTTAATCCAGATTGCTTATCGGATAATAGTAGGGTGCGTCTTAGTTGTATTAAAGAGTTGGACCTCCACATTATAGGGTTAGCAGAAACACATTTAACTGGATATTAGAATGAAACGTTGAAAACTATAAATGGTTCGGTCATAACCGTACTGATCTTCATAAACGAGCTAAAACCGGCTCAGGTGGAGTAGGTTTCTCAGTTAGTTCCTCTATGTTAGACCATTTCAATGCTACGATTGTAGACAAAACCGAAGACGGTATTTTATGGTTGGAATTTCAGCATAAATACATAAAGGTATCATTTTATGCATGTGTGTGTTATCTCCCTTAGGAGAATTCGACAAGAAATGTGGATGTCGATCATTTCTTTGACACCTTATCGACTCAAACATAATGTTTTCACAATAAAGCCGACTTTTTCATTTGTGGTGACTTCAATGCACGGACAGTGGATTTCGAAGACCACATCCCTAGGGTTGATGTATTACCAGATCGAGACGTCGATGAATTTATACCGAATAAATACAGCGAAATCTTCCGTGAATTTTTATCTTCTTTCAACTGTTGTATCCTAAATGGAAGAAATTGTGTAAAAAAATGACTTCACATACGGTTCCGAAAGCGGCATGTCGGTCGTTGACTATTGTGTAGTGCCATATGAAACTTTTGATAAATATTCCGACTTCGAAGTATTTCGATCAAGTAAATTGATTCAACAAGCTAATTGTATTTCTTTTATTTGTCCCGTCTCGATGATTTCAGATCACTGGTTGATTTCCTGATCGTTTAATATGAAATAGGTAACGTAACGAAGCAGTATTGATAAAGAGTCAAACAAAGTAACATTTCAAAAATTTGACTGTGAGGTGAATGGAAATTTTTTATCCGACAATAGGGAAATTAATAATATGTGTGATACGCTGATTCATTTTCGATCACTGGATTCCCTCACTGCTCAAAATTGATGAAGTATACTCCTATTTCGTGGATATAATTAAATTAATCATTAATTTATTAAATCGCTTAAAATTAAAATTAAAATAATTAAAAATAAAATTAAATTAATAAATTATTAATTAATTATTTGTTTCAAACAGGAGAAGTTTTGATAGACAAGTTCAAAGGTCAAAGCGGTCGTATTGGTATGCCAAACAGGAAAACCTTGAAAACATACAATACAAGATCAACGACTTTTTTGGAAAGAATTCGGAAAATTAGGTGTAGGAAGTGTACAAAATAAATCAATTCCTATGGATATTCAAGAAGCTGATGGTTCATTGTGTACCGGCGTTGACGAAATGAGGAATAATTTTCCGAAATGTGCACATATGGTACATCAAAATTTAGCAGGCATTTGTTATATATTTACTAGATGGGAAAGTAAATTCAAAAAGTTGTATAACTCAGAGGATTTGTCTAGTGTTAATCTTGAGTGCAGTGCCATAAATAATGAAGGTTTAGATGAACATTCTAGTGTTTTAAATTGTGAAATTTCTGTAGATGAAGTAGTTTCTGTATTAAACGCAGCAAAAAAAGGAAAATCATTGGGTTATGATGAGATCCCAGTTGAAGTTAAAAAAATCAATCAGTGTGTAATTTTCTGTTACTACTTTTTAATATGTGTTTTTCTAGAGGTTATATTCCTGATATTTGGAGAAAATGTATCATTAATCCAATCCCAAAATCCTCTACTACAAACCCTAGGGATCCACTATGTTACCGGGGTATTACTCTGGCACCTTGTACTTATAAATTTTATTGTAGTGCATGAAACAATCGTTTAAGTACATGGGGAAATAACAATGGTCTTTTACATGATAATCAAAATGGTTTTCGTAAGGGTAGAAGTACTATTGACCATATTATATCTTTAACGTCTATAATTGAAACCCGTAAACTACAAAAATGAAGTTCTTATGTAACTTTTATTGATTTGAAAAAGGTTTACAATAATATAGACTGAAAACTACTATTTAATAAACTTAATGACATTGATATCAACGGTAATATGTATAATGCATTAGTTTCAATATGTCAGAATACTCAATGTTGTGTGTTTTCAAATGGTTTTTAAACTAATTTTTTTCAAAGTTAATTGTAAGTTGAAACAAGGTTCTATTTTGTCTCCGCTATTGTTTAATTTGTATATCAATGAGCTTTTATCTTATCTCAATACATTATCTATTTGTGTTACAAATGGACAGGATATTATTTGTGCTCTATTATATGCAGGTGATCTAGTGCTTATGGCAGAATCTACAACTAACTTACAACAATTACTGGATTCTCTCTACATATGGACTGAACAGGACAGAATGAATATTAACTTTGAAAAATCACATATCGCGCACTTTCGTGTCAAATCGTGCGCAAGGACCAAGGACGAATTTAGTTGTGGTGGCAAACGCATAACAGTATCTGAAAGTTACATATACCTTAAAATTTTATTAAATGAACATTTAGATTATAATGTAACAACGCATGTAGCCAAGTTTGCTAATAGAGCCCTCGGATTGCTCATCGCTAAATTCAAGGCAGCTGGGGGTTTATCTTTCAACATATTTTCAAAATTATATGATAACACAGTTTTTTCGGTAATCAGTTACGGCACAGCTATATGTGGCCATAAACAGTTCAAGTGTATACACGCAATTCAAAGTCGTGCATATCGCTTCTTTTTAGGACTTGTTCGATAAGCACTCAACTCTGTCGTGATAGGTGATATGGGCTGGCTCCCAATGCATGTTAAACAATGGGATGGTATTATTAGACAATTTCGTCGTCTATGTGATATGGACGAAACCCGTATACATAAACGTATATTTGTATGGGCATATTCTTTCAAAAACCGTGTGAATAATTGGAACGGTAGAGTACAAACTAGATTAACGGAACTTCACTTAGACGAATATACTGATATCAGCCGTTATATACCACAAATGGATCTTATCACGATGGTTAATACCGGCAATATGTACTTTTTTATACGATAGTGCTATAACGCATTGAATAAGGACTGAGCAATACATGGACAGGGGAAACAAACTTAGAACTTACAGGTTATCTAAAAATACGTTTCAAACGGAACATTACGAAAGATCTATTATCCCACGTCCTCACCGAAGTGCGCTTTCTAAATTTAGGGTTGGGGTTGCACCTATTAGACTTGAAACCGGTCGTTTTGAAGGTCTTCCAGTTCATGAACGTCTTTGTTTTAATTGCACTGATACTGTAGTGTTCGAAACTCATGTTTTATTACATTGTAATCTTTATAATGATTTTAGGTTGATTATGTTTGAGGGTGCTAGAACATGTGTTGTTGATTTTGAATTGTTGAGTGATTCTGATAAGCTTTCTGTGATTTTATCTCATCAAGTTTTAGTTGAACAATCTGCCAAATTCTGCAACAGTATTTTAAATAGGCTTCGTTTTTATTTACAAAAATGATTTTATCAATGTTTCGCAATTTTTAACACATTTTAACACATATGCATATTTCATTTAAGTATGTATACAATGTATTAAATTATGTATATTATTTTTTAATCTCTTATTATTTTTTTAAGAATGGCATATATATATTAGTACTTGTTTTATCCATTATGATATGTTATACTGTTATATATATGATAAGATTTAAATAAATGAAACTAAGCTACATCCGTGCGCTTGCTCAAAGCTCATAATAACCATCGTTAAACAATGACAAAAAAAAATTAAAAAACTTAATGCAGCTTTATTTTTATTGAGCTTGAAAAACATATTTTTAAAACATGTTGAAATATAGTTTCATGATCTAAATAAAAAACAATATAAGTATGTCATTGACTTTTAGTCTAATTATGAGTATTACAGCTTCAGTATTTTAGTTGAAACTAATAAATAATAATTAAAATAAAATTATTGTTTTTATGATATATAAAGATCGGAAAGAGTGAGAAAAGTGAGTGAGGGAGAAAATATTTTGAGTTGAGTTGAGTAATGGTGTTTAACGTCCCAGTCAACAATATTTCAATTATATCGAGACGTCGCCAGATATAGGCGAAAGTGCAGAAATTTTTCCTGTGCGTTGCGCTGATGGCATTATACAGCAGGGTTCTTTATCATGCCATGCCTGCCATGACACGGGACCTCGTTTATTTTAAGTTCCCATCCGAAAGAACAGTGACTTTCATTTCGTAATGCCGATTGCTTGGCGAAAGAACAATAAAAAAAATACAAAATGGGCAAATTCAGTTTAAACTAAGTTAAAGATTAATTTGCCTAGTCTAAGCAACATTTCATGCAAAAATTGCAATCCTGGTGTCAAATTAATAATGAGCATTTTTAAGAAACCTTACCCTGATGTAATTTTATAAATAATAATTAAGTTATATCTAGGAGCCAAGTTCTATGTTATATAAATAGAAACTACAGAGATACGTGTTTTAATACATATTGACAATTTTTACTTACCAATAATACCTTTTTCAACTATATTGTAAATGTCCCGGCTGTCTTGTACAATATGTTACTTGATTCAGAAATGCAACCTACTATTCAAGCGTAAACTATATATATTTTAAATTTCTACGGCAATTTAAACAGAAAAATTGACTACTGACACTTTTTGACCAAAATTCCAGACCGCAAAATAACCGGTCGTACGGAAATAAATCGCCTCGATGTTTTGATCATACAATACCATTTTGATATGATTTCTTCACATGTGAATATGTTAAATGAATAGAGGTACAGACCACATTTTCTCTAGAAATATTTAACACTTCCTGGTCCGGTGGACAAAATGTGACAGATTTATGATGTATAAGCTACAGGCAAACATAATTTGGAAACACATGTATACACATATATTGCGATTATTATTACTCACTGAATAAAGGTTATTTGACCTGAAAACAACATGACCGCCTAAGATGTACAGAAGCGCAAAACAAACCCATTGACAGGTTTACCGACTAGTTAGCAGAATTAATATCAGCTGTTAAAGCTGCATTAAGTTTTCCAAAGAAAAAATTAAAACGGTGCTTATCTAATTAATGATGTTTCTAATGAACAATGTTACATTTGGTTCAACGATAAAAGCTCGAATAAATACAGAGATAACATTATTTACCCAGCCAGATGCAGCATTTGGGATCTAATATTAGAACATGACCGCCTAAGATGTACAGAAGCGCAAAACAAACCCATTGACAGGTTTACCGACTAGTTAGCAGAATTAATATCAGCTGTTAAAGCTGCATTAAGTTTTCCAAAGAAAAAATTAAAACGGTGCTTATCTAATTAATGATGTTTCTAATGAACAATGTTACATTAGGTTCAACGATAAAAGCTCGAATAAATACAGAGATAACATTATTTACCCAGCCAGATGCAGCATATTGGATAGAATATTAGAACATGGTTACGTCATCAAAATCCCGTCATTTAAACACAGCTTTAAAAACGATGAATTACGATAAATTAAAGATAGAACTTCGTTGAATTTGTCAATTGTGACTTAGTAAGGTATACATAACACCATTTTAAACACATCTGGATATCAATTTAGGACAATTAATGCAATTTGTCATGTTTCACCTTCGAACACTGAAAATGACATTTTGAATTGTGATTCACATGATTATGTAATCAATGTTATGGCGCCAAAATTGTTGACAGTGGCTGTTAGTGTTCACGAGGACGCTGTTTCTCAAGAAGCAAGCACTTATTACACCTAACTAAACCAAATAAAATAAGACAACGTGCTTTATCTGATGAAAAGTAGTTATAGAGAACAAGAAGACAAAATACCAAAGTAAACAAAGTATACTTGGTCAAACCACAACACTGACTCCTAGAACAAGTGATAATATTGACTTGAACGCATTAGTAGTACGTCTAGCAGACGATATGAAAAGGTTAAATGAATCGGTTAATAATAGAATGTGTACATTTTTAAAAATTCCTAGAAGAGAAATTAGGTACCGAAATTAATAGAATGGTAGGTAAACCTATCAGTGAACAAATGAACCAGTTTAGATCTGACCGATTTAGATACAATAAGCGGAAAGGTTGATACTTTAAAGAAATCCAAATATTCTGCTAATACGGATAATAAAGAAAAAACATTGTGATCAGGAATTGACAAGAAAGGCGTGGCAAGCATTTAGTATCAAAAATAAATGGTTTAATCAAAGATGGTTTGAAAATTCGAAACATAGAGATTGAATCAGCTACAGGTAAAGTGAGTAAAACGTTCGAAAACCGGGGGTTGTAAAAGCCGTATGCAAATCATTGGAAGAAAAAATTCAAATTTTAAAGGTTAAAAGGGCTCTGAAGGACAGTAGAAATTTTAACGAAGTTTATATTGAAAATGACATCCCTGCTCAACAACGCTTATTGAATTCCAATTTGAAAGTCATTGTTGACTGAGTAGGTAAAGGTAATTTACAGGTACGAGGTAACAGAATAATAGATATCTCGAAACAACACAGTTCACGTGAACGAAACAATAAGGACGATGCTAAGCATGAACTTTCGCTTAGGCCTACTTCTATTTGTCCAAGTTGTATTAATCGTGTTAAGGGGGTTAATTCGAATTCAAATCGAACAGTTAGGGTACGTCACGGGTAGGCGTTTCTCGTGTTAACCCGATTAATAGTATCCCCTAGGCTAGTTTAGTCGAGTTGAACCCGAGATCAGCATGGCGGACGCGGGAATTAAGTAGGAATTGTTGCATGAAAATTTGATTGATATTGTTTTGATAACAATTTAGGCGAAGATTGCTCTGTCGTCTTCGAAACGGAAAATATCAAAATATTAAAATTTGTTCTACTCCAGAGCAATCTCAAACTAATAACAATTATATTGACATTTTAAATTGATCTACATTGTTGTACAATGTTCTTGGACAAGAACAAAAACGACCTTATTTGTGCAGCATGTAAACCACTACTAAAAATCATGAGCTGGTAATGTAGGGACCGCATATTCAATAAAATATTTTATTTCCTGAAACGAACTCCCGAGGAAGATTGTTGTAAACGGGCAATTAATACCGATGTTGTCAACAAAAAAAAGACATCGTGTTCATCGCAATCATCAAACATAATTTTTATTCTCTCGACATACATATTGAATTTAACACGAGTAACTCGCTTTGCATTCGATTAAGACCGAGCTTTGCGCATGCTTATTGTATTACCAGAGTTACACTCGAGAAACACGATTTTGACAAATTGAAGTAGTCCATACTGTTTCCCCGCGTCGCTGGGATAGATTTCGTGAAAAAAAACACGGGTGAAACAGGTAACAAATATGATAGTCGATGACACAAATTATGTGATAGAAATAAGAACAATGGTGACAAGCATGAACAAATACAAGGTATTTTTGCATGTCGCTCGGATCATGTGCGTGATAGAAGTACGGGTGACGGTGTGTCACGGTCTACCGGACATAACGGTAGATGTAATTAATACAAGTGCGGATTTTAGAATGTACATGGTTTTAATCCAGATTGCTTATCGGATAATAGTAGGGTGCGTCTTAGTTGTATTAAAGAGTTGGACCTCGTTATTAAAGGGTTAGCAGAAACACAGAATAAAACGTTGAAAACTATAAATGGTTCAATCATAATCGTACTGATCTATATAAAAGAGCTAAAACCGGATCAGGTGGAGTAGGTTTGAATTTCAGCATAAACACATAAAGATATCATTTTATGCATGTGTGTGTTATCTCCCTTAGGAGAATTCAACAAGAAATGTGGTTGTCGATCATTTCTTTGACACTTTATCGACTCAAATATAATGTTTTCAAAATAAAGCCGACTTTTTCATTTGTGGTGACTTCAATGCACGGACAGCGGATTTCGAAGACCACATCCCTGGGGTTGATGTAACAACGCTAGTTGTAGCCAAGACTGCTAATAGAGCCCTCGGATTGCTCGATCGCTAAATTTAAGGCAGCTGGGGGTTTATCTTTCAACATATTTTCAAAATCATATGATAACACAGTTTTTTTCGGTTATCAGTTACAGCACAGCTATATGGGCCCATAAACAGTTCAAGTGTATAGGTGCAATTCAAAATCGTGCATGTCGCTTCTTTTTAGGTCTTGGTCGATATGCGCCCAACTCTGCCGTGATAGGTGATATTGGTTAACCCCCAATGCATGTTAAACAATGGGATGGTATTATTAGACAATTTCGTCGTCTATGTGATATGGACGAAACCCGTATTAAAAAAAGTACATTTGTATGGGCAGATTCTTTCAAAAACCGTGTGAATAATTGGAACGGTAGAGTACACGCTAGATTAATGGAACTTCACTTAGAAGAATATACTGATATCAACCGTTATATACTACAAATGGATCTTATCACGATGGTTAATACCGGCAATATGTACTTTTTAATACGACAATTGCATAACGCATTGAATAAGGACTCAGCAATACATGGACAGCGGGAAACAAACTAAGAACCAACAGGTTATGTAAAAATACGTTTCAAACGGAACATTACGTTAGATCCATTATCCTACGTATTCACCGGAGTGCGCTTTCTAAATTTAGGGTTAGGGGTTGCACCTATAAGATTTGAAACCGGTCGTTATGAAGGGCTTCCAATTTCATGAACGTCTTTTTTTTAATTGCACTGATACTGTAGAATCCGAAACTCATGTTTTATTAGATTGTAATCTTTATAATGATTTTAGGTTGACTATGTTTGAGGGTGCTACAAAATGTGTCGTGATTTTAATTTGTTGAGTGATTCTGATAAGCCTTCTGTGATTTTATCTCATTAAGTTTTATTTGAACAATCTGCCACATTCTGCAACAGTACTTTACATAGGCGTCGTTTTTATTTACAAAATGGATTTGATGAATGTTTTACAATTTAAACACAATGTTTTAACACTTATGCATATTTCATTTAAGTATGTATATAATGTATTAAATTATCTTTATTATTTTTTAATCTCTTATAATTCCTTTAAGAATGGCATATATATATATTAGTACTTGTTTTGTCCATTATGATATGTTATACTGTGATATATATGATGAGATTTAAATAAATAAAACTAAACTACATCCGTGCGCATGCTCCAAGCTCATAATAACCATCGTTAAATATTGACAAAAAAAAATTGAAAAACGTAATGCAGCTTTATTTTTATTGAGCTTGAAAAACCTATTTTTAAAACATGTTTAAATATAGTTCCATGATCTAAATAAAAAACAATATAAGTATGTCATTGACTTTTAGTCTAATAAAAGTATTACAGCTTCAGTATTTAAGTTGAAACTAATAAATAATAATTAAAATAAAAGTATTGTTTTTTATGATATATAAAGATCGGAAATTGAGAAAAGTGAGTGAGGGAGAAAATATTTTGAGTTGAGTTGAGTAATGGTGTTTAACGTCCCAGTCAACAATATTTCAATTATATCGAGACGTCGCCAGATATAGGCGAAAGTGCAAAAATTTTTCCTGTGCGTTGCGCTGATGGAATTATACAGCAGGGTTCTTTATCATGCCATGCCTGCCATGACACGGGACCTCGTTTATTTTAAGTTCCCATCCGAAAGAACCGTGACTTTCATTTCGTAAAGCCGAGTGCTTGGCGAAAGAACAATAAAAAAAATACAAAATGGGCAAATTCAGTTTAAACCAAGTTAAGATTAATTTGCCTAGTCTAAGCAACATTTCATGCAAAAATTGCAATCCTGGTGTCAAATTAATAATGAGCATTTTTAAGAAACCTTACCCTGATGTAATTTTATAAATAATAATTAAGTTATATCTAGCAGCCAAGTTTTATGTTATATAAATAGAAACTACAGAAATACATGTTTTAATACATATTGACAATTTTTACTTACCAAAAATACCTTTTTCAACTATGTTGTAAATGTCCCGGCTGTCTTGTACAATATGTTACTTGATTCAGAAATGCAACCAACTATTCAAGCGTAAACTATATATATTTTAAATTTCTACGGCAATTTAAACGGAAAAATTCACAACTGACACTTATTGACCAAAATTCCAGACCACCAAATAACCGGTCGTACGGAAATAAATCGCCTCGATGTTTTGATCATACCTTTGGCTGAACGTGTTTCAAAATCCGGATTGAGGCTATTCTCTCGGCTAATCAGTGCTTTCCGTTACAATTTGTAGCTGAAAATTTGACCTCAATTGACCCTAGCTGTTGACACATATCAACCAATAGAAAACGGGTTTCCAATCGCTAGTCGCTTTCAACTTAAAAAAAATGGATGCAGTGAAAGAGAAGCGTGTGTGCGATGTATTCAACATCGATAATTTGTATGATGATCAGAGGAAATCTTTGACGGCATTAACAGAGAAAAAAGACGTATTTTTGTCGACGAAAACAAGTAGTGGAAAGTCTTGATGTTACCTAGCCGCACCGTTATTGTTCGACGATGACAATTCCGTGGTTGTAGTTATTTCACCATTAGTTTCAATAATGAAAGAACAAGTTATTTTTCTAAATGCAATGGGTTGAAGTGCCACATATATCGGCAGAGATGAAAAAGAAAACGTTGATATTGAGGATGGAAAGTTTACATTCGTATTTTCCAGTCCAGAAAATTTATTAGGCGACCAAAAATGGAGGAATGTGATGTTGTCAAATCGCCCCAAGCTCCGTTTGATCGTCATCGACAAGGCACATACAATGTTGCAATGGTGTGTAGAATTTAACATATTTCAACATATTTAACAATTTTGTTTTTGGAGTAACTCAAAAAAATTATTGTTTTATATTTTTTAAGCTTGATGTATATGTATGTCTAGTAAAGGCGCCGCAAGTTCGATTGCCGGCTGGGGCAATTAAAAAAGTTAGTGTTACTTGCCGCGGTCCCCTACCGATCAGCTCGGAGTCAGTATAATGTTAATTTATACGTTCATGTTTATCATATTGTGTTAATATGAAATATATTGGGTCATAAACATGAATAAATTTACATATTTCTAGTCAGTTTTCTAAAAAGAATATTTTTAATAATTCATGTCATTTTAAAACGGAAAACAATTTGTAATGGATTGAATTGAGATTGTTGAATGTATCTCTTTCTATTAAGTTGATCTCTTATCAAAATGTTCATTTTTTTAACTTCCAGGGGAGAGTCACATGGTCCTGAAAAGCCTTTTAGAGCATGGTTTGGACATATAGCAGAAGTACGATCACTTTGTCCTGGTACACCGTTGATGGTTTAAACAGCAACAGCAGGTCCAAAGAATAGAGAAAAGATATACAGAAAGTTGTGTCTTGTCAATCCATTAGAAATTGTAAAAAATCCAGACAGACCAAACATTAAACTATTTCTGAAGAAGGTCAAAGCTTCTGATAACTTGGCAGATGTGTTTTTTTGGTTAGTTGATAGATTACAAAGACAAGGACAAAATTTTCCAAGATATATACTGTTTTGTAAAAGAATTAGTGAATGTGCAGGAGTGTTTAATGTCTTCAGAAGTTTCAGTCACACAGATACCCTCTTCAACATGTACCATTCATGTACTCGAAACCATGTAAAACAAGCCATTGCGTCTGACATGAACAAAGAAGATGGGAAAATAAGAGTGTTTATTTGTACGAATGCCGCTGGAAGGGGTGTCAATTTTAAAGGAATTACTCATGTTGTGAATTTTGGACCACCAGTTGAATTGGACACTTTTATCCAACAAATTGGTCGTGCTGGAAGTGATGGTGCTTAATCAGATCACATACTTATATACAATGGACGACAATTGAAAAATATTGACAGTGAAGTGAAGAAATATACACAGAATAGCGATACATGTCGTCGCAAAGTTTTATGTGGTAATTATACATCAGATTTGAACATTTCCATTGAAGGACATAAATGTTGTGACATATGTAGTGCAAGTTGCAACTGTGGAAAAACTGACTGCAACACAGAGACGTTTCAACACAGTGCTTTGGTACATGTAGATGATGATAGTGACAATAGTAGTGACAGCAGTAGCAATGAATTCAGTGAAATGAATACTATGATGAAAGTGACGATGATGGGGTTTACAATTGGAATTGATGTAATTAGTATTTAACGTTAGACCACAAACTTTCCCTAAAGATGAATGCACTTATTCTGACATTTGTTTTTGTATTTTACACCAAGTTATTTATTTTTTAAGTTGACACAAGTTACCGGTTCAAAGACTTTCAAATGTTGGCAAACAACATATCTTTTTTAAAATATTTTTTAAAATTCTGTTTAAAACATCATTTTCAAACTGTGCTTTGTGTAGCAGTGTGATGGATGACCAAATACTGGTGAGGAACAGTATAAAACTATATTGTCTCAATGGAGTGGGTCTGTGCATTGAGTATAATGTATCTGACGATTAGACTTTGTGTTTTATAATGAGTGGATTGGATTTGATACAGCATGATCTGCCTGTGGATCAACATGCATATATAATATGTACTGTAGTGTTTCATGTTTGTTTTTTTTATTCATTTATTTATTTGCCGCATTTTTCTATGAATTATGTCTATTTTCATTTCTTTTTTTTATTTGCACACCATGGCTGGACTTAAGTTCTTTTTACTTTACCCAATGAAATATTACTGTTAATTTAGTGTTTTCTTATTTTTTGGTTTTATGGATGACAATTCACAATGATACTTGTAGGATTTATTTCTGTGGCTAAAAGATTACCTTATAATTTGTCTTTCGGTTGGACCTGTGAAGTATAGTGTGACTATGTCCTTAAGCTAAGATTAAAGTTGATGTAGTATTATGTCTGGTCATAAACAGTTGATTTTATTTGATACAGCAAAATGGGTACTTAAATATATGCTGGTATTGGAATTCCTTTATAAAAATGGGACTCACAATTGTCAAAAGTGGCAAGTCCTTGACTCGCAAGGAAAAAAAACTTAAAAATATCCATGTTCTGTGTTGATGACAAAAATTGTCTCATGTCAGCACTGCTCTGTATAATACTATTGACGAATTATACAATAAATTGCATGATATAAATTAACAATGTATGTAGAAATGGCAGCTTTAATATTGTTGTTGTGTTGCTATGTTTCCATTCTTTATAGCCGAAATCGCCATTGGCTACTAATTTTTGAGAAATTCTTTCAAAAAGTAACATATTTTAGCAAATTTGTGAGAAAATACTTTAAAAAAAAATACTATATTTTCACAAATTTTTGAAATTGGCTACTAGTAATTTTAAATTTATGAAAACATAGTGTTGGGTTTATGTTATATCATCAATTATTCAGCTATTTGTGACAAATGCTTTTCAAGAACAAGTTTGTGAAATTGCTGCTAGTATGTGAACTTCTTGTACTAGCCATAAGCCGTTTTATATTGCTAGGACACTGGAGCAACAAACTGTAGATTAACATGCATATCACACTTGGTACACATTCAACTTGCTTCTAGCGATCACTTGGTGGCAAGTAAAATCACTATTCTCACTTGTCCCAGCCAGGGGTTTAAACCAGGGACACATTTGTGATATCGCCATATGATGTAACAGTCTCACCACAAATGAATTAGCATATAAATAACTTGCGTATTATATTTGCCTGTTATATGTAGGTATGTTTTTGCATTAACAACCTAAGATTTGATTGCTACTAAAAATTGCATTTGTAAGGACTTGTCAATAATATGCAAGTTTAGCAGATTTTTCTTCATACTTCAGTTGCCTCCACAATTTCCAAACTGACAGCTTTAATTACTAATAATACTGAAATAGTGAAAAGTTATTGATTGGAGCTTAAACCACCATTCAAACAATGGGCAACCATAAAGTGGTCTTAAAATAAAACTCTCATTTTGGATCAGTGTCTTGCACGACTGAGGTTGCAAGTTCAATACCAAGCACTACAAACACTTATACTGTTCATACTTTACATAATAATAACTTTATTTACCAGTACATCTATTTTTATATTATCTTCAATATGAATATTTAAAAAACATAATAAAATAAAGCACTAGCCTACTTTAAATACATCACTATTATCTAAATTTGAATTTAAAAATTAGCAACTACAAATTTTTTAATAAACAAAAAAGTGGCACTGTTGATATAATAATCTAATCATGAAGAATAAAGTCTAATGCAAACTTTTTTACAGATCATATACAATGAAATTAAAATACTTTTCCCAACACTTTCCAGCATTTAAAATAATCTGCTCAAGAACCACTTAACTCTAACTTTCAGGTCTTTTTGTCATTAATTTGGGAGTCCAGCACAGGTTCAAATTCCTTGAGGTAAAAACAATTGTTGGCACTATTAAGATTTACAATATTTTTAAATAACATTTTCAGTATTTCTGAATAGATAATTTAATAATAAAACATTATCATAAATCATTATTCAACAAAAACAATAAAACTTCTGTAAACAGTAATGTACAGTTGGCAATAAGTATCACATATACATGCATGAACAAAACAACATGTAGTAAACAATTTCTGAATTTAAAACAAATATACATTAAAAAACAAATAAATTAACTTTACACTCTACTAAAGGATATTATGTACATGTTACATACATTTGAAATTGAAAAAAAAACAAAAACAAAATGCAAATTTAATACTGTTTTGTTTGGAAGTCAGTCTTGATATTAAAACTATCTGTATAAGTACACTTATCAAGTCACCATGTAAATTACTATGTGCACAAATGCAAAACATCTTTCTTAATTAAAAGGTGTTACCATATCACGATAATTAGTGGATGCAACGTTTGGTATGTTCAAGGGAGATAATCTGCAAAATTACAATCTTAGGATTTTCTTTGAAAAAGAAAAGCATCACTATTTATTTCAATTCAGATAATCTCAATCATTTAATACTGTTACAGTAATATAAATTTGAAGATAGAATTTGACAACACATGTCATGTCATTTCTACAGATGCACGGCACTTTTGACCCTTTAACCAGGTGTTCACTTCTGTTAACTTAATTTTGTGCAATGGGGGAATAAAATTTGCAAATCCATGAATACTGTCCTGATTATCACTGAAGTATTTGGAATTAATAAGGTCTTTTGTCATATCCTGAATGTCTTTAAATTTGCACGGTTTGCTGTGACCCTGGGAATTGGTTCGACTGTTGCAGACATTTACCAAGTTACTCTTAATATTGTCAATAACTTGCACTGATTGATACACAGTTTGTGCAGAGTCAAATGTTACATTTGCACCTTGACATTTCAACTTCTTCTTGATGGTGTTCACTTCATTTCAACTAAATTGTCATTCGGTATATTTTGTCCTTTTCCTCCATTCAAATTTGAAGTTATGTTCCATTTATACTCAAAGGCCTGTCTTGGAGATAGAATTGCATTATCATACGCCAAAACACGTCATAACCACAATCTGTATTTCGTGTGACCCACTACACCTGCAATTATATATTCAAATTTGATATTCCGCATTGCTCTTCCACCATCACCATACCGATTTGTTTCACTTGGAATCTCTTTGTCTGAACTATGAAAATGCCAATCATGCACTGTTGCCATGTGTTTGCTTAGTGGTTGCACTCTTTTATAGATCTTCAACAGATCACACACTGATAGTTTTCCCCAAATTTCACATCTTGTATTTTCTGTTCATCTGAATCCAAGTCAGAAATAAGTTCTCTCAATCTGCTTACATGAGAAATCCCACAGCTTAATTGAACATGTGTCACATATACTTGTTTCCTTTGCTGAAATAGCCACTTGTATTTTTCTGAGTCGGAACATAGAAAAAAAGTGGGTTGAAACCATTTGCTTTTGGTGTAGAGTCAATTCCATCGAGGCTGAAATACTTCACACAAGCTGCTACAATGTAGGCATCTAAACAGTCATCAATAAATGTATGATGTGATCTGAAAATGCACAAACAAATACTTTTTAACTCTCTTACCAAAGCATGGAGTACTCAAGATATGCTAAATTACTTCTAAATGAAAATGATCACATGCATCAATAAAATTATTTCGATGGCATGGAAATAGTTTTTGTGTGTGAAACTAGAGTCCCTGGAGAAAAAACTTACACACTTCAAAGAAATGACCATATGTACCTTCTTGAATGTCAGGGTATTGAACATGGGTCATAACTGTGTGTCCACTGAAAGGGTCTTTTCATAAAGTTATGTGGTAAATTCTAACTGTTAATAATAGGAGACATAATGGCCAAGTGGACTGGGCATCAGGCTCTCACCACATTGTCAACAGTTCATCCCCTCTGAAGCAGGTGAGAAAATTGGTGATAATTGCTGTGATCCTTATTTGGCTAGAAGTCAGTATAATGTATCAGAGTGGGATATATGTGTCAAATCTGTAGCATGCTCTTCTCGTGGGCTAACACTAAAAAACCAGCTTATAGCTGGGCTAGAACAAACAGAAGAAATACTCGCATACACTCACAAAAAAAGTTCCTAGAAAAGATTGCTCTCCACTCAAATAGCTGAAAAAATACTGATGCAACACTTAACACAAAACTGTTCAAAAATAAATTGTTACATTTTTTCACGTACACATGCATCCATGTATACACTGACATTGAAAAAAATTACCTAAATCTGTTAGTTACAGCATCTGATCCCGAAACATCTTTTCTGTGAATTAGGTTTCTCAGTTGCCACAAAGTTCCTTGGTCAGCTGATTCTTTATAGAATGTTTGGTAAATTGACTGAAAAAAAAAACCAAATAAAAATTAACTAACAAATTTCACATAAAAATCAAATATAAATTAGTTAAAGGACTTTTTTCTTGTCCAGATTACTGATCATCAAAAATGATGTGTGAAGAATACATTATTTTAGACACTATTGCTCGTTTAAATTCTTGCAAAAAAAAAAAGAAAATTATTTAATACAGCATCAGGACTTCTCTCATTTATTTGAAAAACTGCTCTGAATCATAGCAATTTCATTCCATCAAAAAAAAATTGGTAGAAGAGTTTGCAACAATTTAACAAAAGACATTAAAATTACAATTTACAGACACAGTTACTATATAAACACATGCACATGTAATACATTAAGCAAGCTAAAAATAATCGTGTAATTGCTTTATATTGTTATTATAGTTATCATGCTCTAAGTTGTAATACTATGGCGGTAAATTCGGAATTGATTCATACCAGTACAAAATTCATCATGCGATGCAGACACTGTGGGCGATGAATAAAACCACCAAGACATTCAAAATCTGTTGTTCCATTTGCCATGGCCTTTTGTGCTGAATAAGCTCTATCATTAGTTAAGGCATCACCTCCAAGCACAATTTTTTCTGATACTGTCGGGTGATCAGTACTTGTATGTGGTACATATTTTCTTTGAATCTGATCTAATATTGTTATTATCCCATCACTATCATTTACACTTCTGTCTATTAGTTCACACAAGGTATATTTTGACTTTTTTGATGTTTCTGTCATGTATGGATAGTCTTAATACTGTGGTAAGCATGAACCAAATGGCTGTAGGAATTTCAAATATTTAACAGCAGTTTTACACATATGGTACACAAAATCCGATTTCAAGCTTTCAATTTCATCGATAGATGGAATAAAGGTAGAACTAGGCAGTTTGGCAATATTTGCTTTGGGCCCATTATTGGGCAAGTGGTTGCCAACAACTCTCTTCTCTAGTGCAAGGTACAAAAACCAATGCAAACTTTGCCTCTGTTTTTCACTTGTCATGTAGTTGGGGCTAATTGTAAGATCAAAGTTGTCACCGATTATATCAAACAAAACAGTATCTGGTCGTTTTGATAGATCCCCAATGCACTTTAGGAATTCAGATGAATGCAATGGGTCTCCATAGGAACCGTTCTATACATCAATGGTTGAAACCTGGTTTGTGGTAGACGATACTGAATATACTTCCTCTGATGTACACAATTTAGATGCATTAGCTATAACATGCAGATGTCCTGAATTAACATATACTGGCAAGCTAAGCTTAAGATTATCACATGCAGGAAGCATATCGAAATTAACAAAAGGCAGCAAGGAAGTGGGTATATTCTCTGAGTTAAGAGTTACAGAATGCGATTCAAAACTTACAATAAAACTATTAGCACCACACTTTCTAATATATAGAGAAACACAAATGCCATCTTTCTCTGCCAGTTTGTCCAGGAGCTGCTTGCAAGTTTTAGTCGCTGCACAATGCTTTACCACACCAGTGAAGTTTTTTACTAGTTCTTATCTATGATGGTGTGCCACTTGCCTTTTCTTCTTAAAAACAGATGATGATGATACAGTGATACCCAGTTTGCTGAGGAGAATAATAGTCTGAAAATATTAAAAAGAAAACATGAAAGGTGTAAATTCTATATATGAAAAGCTGAAAAAATGCTGATGCGACGTTGAACACTACACAACAACTTTAAAGGAAAAGGTTTCCTGGTTAAAAGTGTGAGATTATAGCAGTGGTGTATTTATATAATATATGCATGATAATAACAGCTTCTTGATCTTGTTATATTTCATTAGTTACGTGAACATTTGAGGAAAAAATGTGTAGTTTCTTTAATTTCAATTTGTACTTATTTATTTTAATATTATTATTGTCAAATATTATCTTAAATTCAATATTTTACATCCATAAGCTCTTTTATTTACTTAATAGAAATCCTGGTCTTTCATATCATTTACCTCATCAGTCGTTCCACCCTGATCAAGCATAAGACAAACAGCATGATGTAACCGTCCAAGAGAAGGGTTCCTTAATCGTAACAAACTAGCACCACAAAACACAACTGCAGGATTAATTCCATCTCTGTTTGCAGCATTTGATATTGAATTCAACACCCGGAAAAATAAACAAGACTTTTCTTTCAATTCATTTGCAATATTGTCAAAATTAACACTTAACAAATCCAGGGTATCTGAATTCCGTAGTAGTGAATAATGTTTTTTTGCACATAACTTGGAATAGTCGAAAGAAAGTTCATTTTATAAAAAGTGTAATCAGATAAGATCTTAATGATGATTTATATCACTTTAGCAATGTCTTTGAAACTCCTTCTATTAACAAGGGCCTTACATATCTTCTTAATATCATCATTTGTGATGTTAGCTGTCTTGACTTGACTTGCATACTGAACACTGATCTAAAATATAAAATGATGAAAATTTTTTTGTGTAAAGAATCTCAAGTTTATCACAAACAGGAGCAGTTGACATGTAAAAGATTTGAAGAAATTTTATATTCAGAATCAATAAAAATATGAGAATTTTCAATGTCAATATTATACAAATAATAACTGGTAGTGAGGGCAACATTAAGTATATTAGCCCTGCGGAACCAACTATTGCTCTATGTGAAATCAAAAAAATTAATTTTACATAAAAAATTTTAATTACTTTTTATGTATTTAACATTTCACTTCAGTATGTATACCATAAAACTTTATTTCACTTATTATGAATAAAAAACAGTTGTGAACAATGAATACTGATTCAATTTAAAATAAAAAGTTCCACATACAAGCACAAACACACAAATTTGAAATTTATCAAATTTAGTCACATTGAATGTTTTAATTAATTTATTTTTTAATAAACATTAATACTTTTTTCCATGATGTCATCTCTCATTTATTCCCTCTCCCAAACACGAACACTCACATATTTTGAAATTTTGAATGAAATGTCTATCATTGAATCAATATGTATCAATGAATTTATAAAAGTTGAATTAATCACTGAGAAACAAAGTTATTGTGAATAATAAAATTGTTACAGACTAAAAATTAAAATCATAATACACTTGCCTGAACATCTGATTTCTAAAAGCTGAGATATCTGTTTACTTTCCCTTTTATTTGCACTGCTGCAGAAGGTGAAGCTGTGAATATTAAATTAATACTCTGACATTTTTTGGCGCTATTGGAGTAAAATTCTGTCTTGGCGTGGTTGCAGTTGGTTTTGAAACTTTGAACTTCTTAGGGGTCGGCGTCTGTACAATTTTTCTCTTGTTGTTTTTTGAAGGCGTTGACTTATTTGAGGTTGTTGCCACAACTTCACTGATGTGTACTTGCCTTTTCAACTCGGCCTTTTCGGCATCAAATTTCTCACATCCGGTCCGAAAGTCATCTTCAAGTTTCGAGAGTCTTTTTAATTTGTTGAAGCAATGGCTGTACAAATAACCGTCATGTCTATTTATGCTATTTTCCTTGCACAATTCTAAAACATCGGTTCCTATTTTATTTATTTTTCTATATGATGTCTTTACATTGATTACGGTCCTACAAATGTTACAGACCTTTTCCATTTACCCGATAAACACATGGTTTTAAATGTCATTCACGGTCAATTAACTGCGGCCATAAACATAAACACAAACAGCTTAAAAGCCGATTAACAAGATAAGCGTGTGAATTTTAACGCGTAATTTCATTACGGCGTATCTGATTGGATAATGCGTTTGCGCATGACATCCAGGGTTTAGTAGGTCGTTTATCCATAGGACTTAGCGAAGCGTAAGCGTAGATAATCCAATGGTTAGCGAGAATGAATGCCAATGTGAATTAAAATTGTTTGATCACATGATTAAACCTATATTAACCCATGGTTGTGAAGTCTGGGGATATAAAAATATCACAATGTTAGAAATTTTGTACTTAAACTTCGAAAATCTACTCCAAATTACATTTTTTTGAGAAACTGGGAGATTTCCAATGATGATTAAGATAAAGAAAAGAATTGTCTCTTTTGGGTAAAAAATATTCATAGTCTAAACAAATTTTCAAATATATTTTATGGACTACTCTTAAATATTTTTATAACGGATATGCTATAAATTGGACGAAAAATGTCAAGGAAAGTTTTGATCTGTTGGGGGTATCTAGTAAAATTTGGATTACACATGGGCCTGGCTTAAATGAGAAATGGGTGGATAAAACCATTGAACGTAGATTACAAGACCGATTCATACAAAAATGGGAACATGATATAATTAACTTAAGTAAAGGCTTAACATATAGAATCATTAAAACTAAGTTTGGCTTTGAGCAACATCTACACTGTCTAACAGAATACTACTGGTCTTATATGCTTAAGTTCAGAAATTCAAATCATAACTTACTTATAGATACTGGCAGATGGAACAAAGCTCCTAGTAATGAACGTTTATGTCTTTTTTGTCAAAATGTAATGGGAGACTAATTTCTTTTTTTTTTTGTTTCAATGTCAAAAATTCAAAAATATAAGGTTAAAATACATAAGGGAACGTTTCTTGAAAAGACCAAATATAATGAATATTCAACATTTATTTAACAGACAAGAAATAGAAACACTTGTTAAATTTAGTAAATACATAAGAGAAGGTCAAAAATGCTTTAGATAAATAAATATATATGATAAATATTTATTTATAGTACGAAATGTATATCTGTTATAAATATATATATATATATATATATATATATATATATATATATATATATAAATATATATATATATATATATATATATATATATATATATATATATATATATATATATATATATATATATGTATATATATAATTACAAACTGCACTTTGTTACACAATTTAGAGCATTTTCGTTACTCGTTTTCTTGTCAAATGACGCTGTTAATATCCCAATAACAATGTTTTTTACCGGAACTACTTACGACAAGTTTCGGGGATTACCCATTTTTGAATTCTTTAAATAGAAGTTATTTTTTAATTATAAACAAATGGGAATGTCTTCGAGATCGGCAAATATTCCACCTAGAAACATTAACATACTTTCATTTTTTTTAGATTAAAAGTTTGCAAAAAATGTTTCATCTTGACTTGTTCTGATATTTTTCTCACCAAAATATTCAAGACTATTAAATATTTGTTCATGAAATATTTTATCTCTTTGTAATCTAGTCGCGGAGAATTTCTTTTGTACAACCATTAAAAATCCAAAGTCAAAGTAAATTTTGTTACACACCTCAACCAATTTCTAAACGTGTGTTTTCGAATTCATGCAAAAATATCAAAAAGTTTTAATTGGAGTCAGGTATTCACTGCACATCGCCCGAGAGCCACAGCCATATATCTACACTGAGTTATGATGAATTTCAGTTACGCTACATCATGCTTATGTCAGGTCACAGAAACGAGGCCTCAGTTTACAGCTATAGTAGGGACTGTTCTGTTCACAGAAGAAACATATCAGTGATACCTTCTCGGGTAACGTCCAGTCTAATGACCCCTACCGATTGCATTACCTCCACGTCTCTGATCAGCCATTACAGCCACCATCACCGTCATCATGAAACGAAATTCTTTTGTCTCACTTCCAGCCGATAGTTGGCTAAAAAAATCGGTTTCAACCAAGAAAACATAAATCCATTTCATTAATTGGTTCCACGGTATTTTAAATACTGTTCATTCAGTTTTCTTGTGTTATGGGAAACGTCAACCTGTAAGTTGACACGCGTGTCCTACAAACGTATGATAGTCATACGTTGTTGTTGGTAAATGTGTTGTCACGAAACATAATAAAGTACCTGTTTTCTTAAAGGATTTCATTGTAATATCATTTATATGTTTACTAAAATAACAAGAAAATGAAAAAAGATATCGATTTAAAACCCTTTTCAGTTTTTTACAGAACATATTATCGTCTTTTAAAATTAACATTTAATGTATTTTTACGCCACGACGTTGTAACATTGATTTTCGGAAAATCAGCTCAGAAATGTAGGTCAGCTCAAAAACTGTTTGATTTCGGGTTTGTTATTGTAAGAATTGAATTTCACTTTTTTAGTTGTTATCGGGGTGTAACAACTTAAAAATTATTACAAATTATGCGTAAAACCGCTTCGCTACGCTACGCAGTTTTACTCAATTTATGATAATTTTTACGTTGTTCACCCCGATAACAACGTAAAAAGTGAAATTCATTTCTTTAATATCTGCAGTTATACACTTGGCATAATAATTAAAAATGTATAAAATAAACCAAAAACACAATTTACGGTAATAGGAAAAATATATCAAAAGCCAATAGATCAATATTGAAATATTGCAAAATTTGTCAACAAAAATGTATAAATTTTACAATTGATTTTTAATTGTTGTCTAAGGTCACAAACCATGCAATTTTATGATTTAAGACAAAATGCTTTTAAACACTTAATTTGAACTATATTGGTTACTAAAGTCATTCTTTAATCGAAAGATTGGTGGTCTAGCGGTACCAGTGTTACCAAGTAAAAGTATTTGGGTTCGAAACCAATAGCTGACAATTCGTTTTTTCTATAAAAATTCAAAGGTGGAGAAATATGTTTTAAAAAAATTAGTGTAAAACTAAGGTAAATTTTCGGAATAAATCACAAAAAAAAAAAAAAAATTTTAAATCAATAAATAAATAATTTAAAAAAGTAAATATAGGTAAATCAATAAATAAATGATTTATAAAAGTAAATATAGGTAAATTAATAGCTAAATAAATAAATAACTATATAAATAACTAACTAACTAACTAAATAAATAAATAGATAATAATGTCGTGCAGTATCAGGGACGTCACAACGGCTAGACAAGGCGTTAATCTTAGAAGGGTGCAACAAAAAATCAAACACTTCTCACTATATACATGTATGTATATACCTTCACTGTTTTCATTGAAACAAACAGAATAAGCGTTAGAAAAAATTTATTTTCGTGTTTGAAGTCTACGTGTTCATTTTACAACTTAGGACACAAAATCATGGCTGACAAAATTTCTTATCCAAAATTTTCCTTAACATAAATCTGGAAATCTGAAATCTTAATTATATGAATCTTAACTTTGATATTCAGGAATATATTCGCTATACAGTTAAGATAAGGAAAATCTTAGTTAAGGAATAATTGTGAAACTTCGGCCTGTGCACAAAAACAAATTTCAACAGGAGAAACATACTAATAAAAAACAAATTTTAAAAAATCTAAAAAGAAAATGAAGATGTCATATGACTTTTTTTTATTTTAATCATAAAATGCATTAAAAATGGTATATGAGAATATAACAAATATATAGACTCTAATTTTAGCAAACTGAACTGAAGAAAAACATGAACTTGTTTATATCCTCCAGTGAAAAAATGATTTGCATTTTGGAAATAAATTTGTGAATTATGAGAAAGGTTCTAACGGGTAAATTTTTAAGTGTTTCTTGAAATTTAAATTTGAAGCTTTTATCAAGAAGAAATTCAAACTTCTTTTAATTTTTTAAAACATTTTTAAAAAAAATTATGGCAGCAAGTACATATTTTAAAAGAGTGAACAAAAAAACCATATAAATTTGATAAAATGGAATTAAATGAGATAAGCTTGCAAGTTATATGCTAGTTATTTGCCTTCTATTTCATTCAGTTTTTGACAAACTTGAGATTTTAAATGAAAAAATAATTTTTAAAGAAAATATTCATTCTTAGTGGTCTAAAATAAACATTAAGTGTCACAGAACACCAAAAGCGGTATAAATAGTATCTCTTGTAATTCTACCACTACGGTAGCTCAGTTGGTACAATCCCGCTTCGTATGTGGGAGGTCGAGGGTTGAAACCCCAGCCAGTCTGACGAAGACAATTTGTAGTGACTGTTCTTTCGACCAGCATTCGGCATATTCAGTATTTCAAAATTAAACTTACAAGGTCCTTCGAATGAGTCCTTTAAAACGGATGCCTCGTGTCACGACTGTACGTGGCACGTTTAAGAACCCTCCCGGTACATTGTCCTTAGCGCACTGCAAAGGTGCAAATTTCTGGCACTTCACCTATAGCTGTTGATGTCTCGATTTAAGTGAAATATTCTTGACTGGGACGTAAATTGAATCAATCAATTTATTTATCTTGTAATTCTGTACATAATAACTTGGTATCAGGATTAAGATTTTAAATTTATTTGGGTTTAAGATAAAATTACAAATTTCAAATAGAAATGATACGATTGCATCTTAATCTTTGTAAGCTAGATTTCAAATGAACATTGCATGAAAGCGTAACTTGTCATTTAGGATGTCCCTTGGCTTTATGTTTACAATGTCTAATATAATGTACTATGTGAACCATTATTAGACTCACTAGGTCATACCTTCATAACCTCAGTATAGAACGTGCAGTTGTGTGACGTAACAACTTAGGCCGTAAGAATACACAAAAATGTAAGATGTCCGGAGATTTCCTGATCTGTGTATAAAAAAACAAGTCGAAGCACATATTAATGTTTATAAATAAAGTTTTTAAAATATCGCGAGAACGCGATGTACTTATGCATAATTAATAAAATAGCATTATTTAATTGTGTATATATTGCAACAAAATACGTGTTAAACATGAAGCTATTTTTGTTTTTAAAAAATTGGCCTAAAACTAGCACATGTACACTGAGTCTGTTATAAAAACAATACAATGAATGGAGGTTCAAGAATAGGTACATCATGATTGATACATAATTTATTTTATTACTTTACACAGGAATATGCCAAGAACTGTAAATATAAGAATTGCCTACGCTTTTGGTAATGTATTAAATTGAAAATAAGAGATAAATAAATAAATAAATAAATAAATAAATAAATAAATAAATAAATAAATAAATTGAAATAAAATAACATGCAAGTGTCTGTTGTGTCGGCCAATTCAACTATCGGTGCTGTGGTATTAGAACCCAGGGTCCACACATTTCGAACTGGGTTTTTTATGTATTTATGTGAGAAGTGTATGATTAGGATAAATGTGTCAAGTGACCTGCTTAAAGGTACTCGGACCTGGGTTGACCACCAGTTTCCAGCCATCATTGTTTCATCACCCGAGGCAATCTGCGAATTCAATTTGACAAATTTACTATAGATTTATACTTGTTTCACCTCCATAGCAATAACAGCATTAATGTCACAAATGCATTCAGTATGTTAATGAAGAATTCAACCTTTGTAATGTGTGACACAGAAAACAATGCAAATTGATTTTATCTCTAAACTGGCCTTTTGAAATACTTTTTATTGCAAGTATTCAGAAATTACCTGACCTATTTTAGGTTGTTTTATGAAAAAAGAATAAAGAGAACTTGGGCATAATTATATATTGAAAAAACATAAATATATGTACTTTTGCAAAATTCTCAAAGTGGGTGCCAATATCCTCCTAGAATTCCTTTCCTCGGTAAAATTTTTAACACTCACAGGTCAAAAGTTTATTTAAAAATGGCCTATCTTTTTTTAGTTTGCAGTTTTAACATGTTTTCCGAACGCACCCCCTTACACTTGTTATAAACAGCTAATGGAATTCAACTTCTGGTGTTGATCATAGATGCGGTGCTAGTATAGCACATGATCATTTCAAATAGAACTGTATTTTAAATTTCAATGCCGTGAAGCAGTCAGACTAAACACAGACAATATAATAACTTGAGGAAATAAACACTCATGAAGTCAATGAAACTATTATTAACTTTAATTACATGAAATTTTTCACCGTTTTTCAAAGCACTGTCATTATTAAACAAAACAATAAAACGTTTAAAATCAAAAGTAACAGTAGTGATGAATGTTATTCACAGGGATGTAAAAGTTACGGGCATACATAATCACACTCTCGAATTTTAATAATTCAAAACAAGAGAAACTCATGATCAGCTTCGACAAAAAAAAAAAGAGTATAAAAAGCTTGAACGGAAATTCAGACTTGAATAATGGACACATTCTACGCATCTACACGATTTTTTCCAAAATCTGAACCTAAGGCTGTTTTTTTTGGCGAGATGTTCTCGAGAACGTGTACTAAAAACACTGTTCGCGAAACAAAATCTCACACTATCTATCTAGCAGGAACGTCAAGAACAGAGATGAAGACAAAGTGATAAAGTCATTCGTAAAAACACATTGTTTATTTTGATTCTTGATATTTTGATAAAGTTTTTAATAAATGTTACAAACTGCATGTATAGTCAAAACTTTGTATACGCATCTGAAATTATACTTTACAATACAATAATGTCAAATTTGAAGAATTTATCCGCATGTTCCTGATCTGTCATTTGAATTATGACGTTCTCAGGAAATCTCTAGATCTTTATCCTGCTTTTATATCATACATTGGACGGTCTAACTATAATATAAGATCGTTAAATGTAAAAACTAAGTTACATGTTAAAAAAGATCAAATTTGACATTAAATATAAAACAGTTTTACTCTAAATGTAAAAAACAAATGCGCAAAGGAAGCTTCAAATGAAAAACCAGAACCAAAGTTCTGAGAAGCGTTTAGCTAGAGAGAGAGAGAGAGAGAGAGAGAGAGAGAGAGAGAGAGAGAGAGAGAGAGAGAGAGAGAGAGCAAGAGAGAGAGAGAGAGAGACAGAGAGAGAAAGAGAGATTTATATACTTTTATATACTTTTTCAAAAATAAAACATTTCAACTACAACTGGCTAGGAAGCGTTCCTGCTTCACATGTTTAACACTAGTTTGTTTATGGTAGGTGTATACCTACCTCTAGGCCATGTGAGATTATGACAGATATGTATTTAAACAAGTACAGGTGATTTCATTTCAAAGAAACTGTTTTTTGTGCATTGTTAATAATTCGTCGAAATAGAATTTTATATTGATATGAGATTAACCATTGATTGAACAGATAAATGTGTAGGTCTAATGGAAAGGCTATCGGTTGGGGCCTGGGTGGATAAGTGGTCTAAAACGCGCGCAAACGGATCACAGTGCCTCTCACAATCTGGGTTCGAATCCAACTCGAGACAGATTCCAGTTTGAGAAAGTTTGATAATTCGCCTGTCATCCATCCCATAACTGACCACATCGAAATAAGTGAAAGAATCTTGCTGGGGTGTAAAACACCATAACTCAACTTAACTCAAGGCTACTTGACAACAAATCTACCATTTGTCTCAGATAAATCGGTTGTACCTATTGCCGTGGTAAGAGGTTAAATTATTTGTCTGTGTTGTAGATGTCTTTACCAATCTAATTTTCAATGTTAGTTCTTTGTGCTTTTACCCAAGTTAAGGTGGCTGTATCAATTACCAGTTTAAGGGACAGTGCGTTTGGTTTATAGTCTATGTCTCTTTCGACGTAAGTAGGTAACTGTAGGGCGAATTCGGGTAGCTGTTTCTATGTTTTTAGGTGATATAGCTTTATATATTGCAGGAGTTATGACACTTGACCTATTAGCGTGGCCTTGAAGACCATGCCAATTGCCGTAATTAGTTGAAGGTACCTATAGCTATAGCGTTTGTACTTTTTAAGGTGGTTGCACCTATCACTGCAGTTTAGGTGACTGTAGCTATTATTATTGTTAAGATGGTTGTACTTATATCTGTAGTTAGCCGTAAAAATTACATTGCCTATTGTCGTGGTATAGGTATTATGTTTGAGGTAACTGTCTACTGTCATGGCTTTGGTTAGATGACTCCGTGTTTTCCATGGTGTAGGTAACTGTGATTATTTCTGTGTTGTTTAGTTGGCTGCGCTATCACCATGGCGCCTATGGAATTCTTATCAATTGCAACATTTAATTAGAAAAATCATCTATGAAAAATCTTAATTAATTTTTTATATTTTTATTGTAAAAACGCGAATAAATACCATGTCACTGCGTTTCTTTAAAAACATGTTTCTTTAGCCCCTTTTCATTTATTTTGCAGTTATGTTCGGTCAAATTGTAAAAACAACAACAATAACAACAGCAGCAACAAAAAGGTTTCCGTATAAAAAGAAAAAAAAGAAGCGTTTTTTTTGCGTAAAATTATGGTTAAAATAATATATGACAGACTTACTTGAACAATTAACAGAGCGCAGTTTAGGACACCAATTAACCACACAATAGCTCAATTTATATAAGGGTTGATACAATAATAACTACAACCAGATAATTTAACCGACAAGGAAAGGTATATAGCAGGTTGCTCTAAATGTTCTACTAAATCATTATTAGTAATTCTAACACAAATTTTGGCAGTCTCAAAGATGGCCTTCAGACTTATTCAGACAAAGTCTATTCTGCATCTGGCATCAACCAAATGTGAATTTTTAAAAATTTTAAAGAACTACTTGATCATCTTGTTTCTAATACTTTTTCTTCGGTAAAAAGTAATTTTTTTACCCTCATTCTAAATTGAAAAAAAAAACGTTTAAAACAAAAAATTCACTTTTACAAAAACGTTGAACAAAGGTATAAATATCTAGTTCTCAACAGGGATTCCGGTTATTTGTAAAACACCATAGAGACTGCAAACAAAAAAATACTAAAGATACAATCAAAAAATGTTAGAGTTTTTGACAGGCAACATATGTGTTTGTTTGGCAATATAATTTTCAAACAAACAATCGGGCACAAACTGTGCACCTTTGCTTGCTGATTTGTTTCTTTATTCATATGAATCAGAATTTTTACAGAACCTTGTCAAATGTGGAGAAGAGACTGTAGCTAAATCATTCAACTACACATACAGATATATAGATTTTCTATCTCTAAAAAATCCCAAATTTGGAGAATACGTGAATGCTATCTATCCGTGTGAGCTTGAAATAAAAGACACAATGGATTCTCCGTCTTCTGTTTTATATTTGGACTTAAACCTAAATTATGACACCAACGAAAGGTTACATCTATAGCTATATGACAAACGTGATGGATTTAATTATTCTATTGTCAACCTTCCGTTTCTTTGCCGTAATATCCGTTGTTCTCCCATCGGGCCTCGGTGGCCGAGTGGTCTAAAAGCGCTCACTTACGGATCACAGTGCCTCTCACCGCCAAGGTTCGAATCCCACTCGGGGCAGATCCTAGTGTGAAAAATTTTGTCATTTTGCTTGTCGAAGGTCGGTTGTTTTCTCCGAGCAATCCGTTTTCCTCCACAATTCCAGAACTATCCGCCTCTTAATAAGTAAAACAATCTTGACTGGGTCGCAAAACACCATCACTCCACTCCACCCTTGCCTCTCCTGCGTATAAAAAGCTTAATGGTCGTCATCACAATATTGTTCATAAGTATGTAGTCACTGTATCAAAATTATACTGGACATTTGACTTACAATAGTTCCTTGTTCCTTTGATTCTCAATGCTGACATGCACGTGACGGAAGTAGCCAGCTAGACAGGTGGTGCTTACTCTTCCGGAGCATCCGACCACACCTCCTTGATGGAAGTCCACGTGTATAATTAATTTTGCCAGCTTTCAAAGTTTTTACTTTGTTTTTGGGATTGTGATTTGGACAAGGACTGGTATTTTTGTTTTATTATTATATTTGAAAACCTTTAAAGATTTTCATTTATAATTACTTTCATTCGGGTTTGATAAAAGCATCTTGTACTATCTTGGGCGTTGAATAACTGTGATCAATTTTTATTGGTATTGCTCGTCATCACCTTAACACTCGATGATTGGTATAGGGAAAAACTCGTACACATCTCATTCACAATTGATTCAGAACAGTAGTGATTCCCTCCCTTTGATTGTACTTCATGGGAATATCAGTTAATCAGAAAATTAATGTATCACTCGTTGTGGGGTATGGCTATTTAAATAGCGTTTTAGTTCTAAATTATTTTCAATAAAAGGAAATGAACTAAAAACTAATTACAAGACAAATCTTTTATACCACAACCACCACCAACACCGCCAACAACAGCAACAACCACAACAACGACAACAAAACAACAACAGCAAAAAAATTAAATTTTGTTGTTATTTAAAATTTAAAACATATGATTAAAGCAATAACAAATGAAGCCTACAAAGTTATCCTAATCAAACCCTTCAGAATTAAAACATTGGTAACACAAACGGTAGAAAGAGATGTGAACATTTTATAATAAAATCCGTAAGCTTCTGACTTTAGTGTCATATGCAAAACAGATGCAAAATTCAATTTTCTGCAAAGGACAAAATTGTCATATACAAAATTCTGAATGTTTTATATTATAAAAATTTAAATAGTGCATGTGACATAGGTAACATAGTGATCACATTATCAAACAAGTCATAAATCGTTACAATACCTTTGTGTATTCTACTTGTTGTATTACAACTTGTTACTAAAAAAGCAAATTTCAAAATCTTACAAAAATTCGTTTAGCGAAAAAATTAAAATATACACCTAGAATCAAGAATGCAATTGATATTCCCAAAAAAACAACAAAAATGTTTGCTTTCAAGGTCTAATAAATAGAAAACCTAAAAAAACAATAAAATTAATTTATTTTATTTTGTATATGTATGAAATAAAAGGGCACAAAATTAAAAAAAGATGTAAAAAATAATAAATAAACTAACAAATAAAAATAAATAAATAAATACAATAAAATATTTAAAACTTAAGAATTAAAAGATAAAATAAAATAATAATAATTTGGCCTAAAATAAAAATAAAATAGGCCAAAACAAAACAGGCATAAATTAAAAAAAATAAAATAAAATAAAATAAAATAAAATAAAATAAAATAAAATAAAATAAAATAAAATAAAATAAAATAAAATAAAATAAAATAAAATAAAATAAAATTTATTAAAATAAAATAATTAAAATAAAATAAAATAGAATAAAATAAAATTAAATGAAATGAAATAAAAAAATAAAATAGAATAAAATAAAATAAAAAACAGTCTTTCCGTTCAAAAGAGATTACAACTTTTGCATATTTTATGTATAAAATTGTTAACAAGAATGTCGTTTTTATATATTGACACAAGACTTAAAACAATTTTAAAAAATCACCAGGAATTACAGCACTTGCATAAATAATTGTTAAGGTTCCAAATACGTTTTATTATGTTTCACTCAAATCAACATATATTTTATGTTTTAAGTTAAGACATCGGTTATGACGTCCAGAAGATCTACAGAACAAAATTGTACTTACAGTCTTATTTTCTTTTACCATAAATCAACTAAAACAGAAATAATGTGAAAGAATTGTGACCTCGAAAAAATATATTAAAAGAAAAACAAATACATGTACAAATAAAACAGGTTCACAAAACACAATTTCGAAGGTTGTTCCACTTTTCACAACCATATAGGGCTGTTGAAATTACCACTTTTGATGTATAGATTTGCTAGCACCATGATTAAATTGTGTTTATAAGGCTATTAAATGCATAAAATGCTCACCTTTCTCCCGATTTTCATTTGTGCGTTTAGTTGAATTTAAAAATGCAATTTGTAACACACCTAGGTGACTGAGTTCAGACGAGAAATGCAACTGATCGTTGCCGAGTTTCTAAGTATATGACAGTTTTTCATATTTAAAAAGATAAGCACAGTATACAAATTACATTGAAATCAGTACAAACTTTTAGCTATTCACACATTCACTGTTATATTACAATAATATTTACATAGAAACATTAAAAATAAAAAAACTTGCACAATTGAAATTATCATTAACTTACCCTTGTTAAATCAAAATCAACTTGCATCAATGAAATTAAAATCAACTTGTACCAATGAAATTAAAATCTTAAGAAAAATAAACGTGATCATACATTGAATAAAATGTCAATCAACTGAGAAATATTGTAAAAACGTTTAAGGTCCATCCCGGTACATAAAACAAAATATTTTCCCGAATTGAGATTTTCTGAAAATCTGCACACACATTGCTTAGAATATCATTCGTTGAATACAAAAAAAAAAAAAAAGAAAAAAAAGCAATATATATATATATATATATATATATATATATATATATATATATATATATATATATATATATATATATAATACAAATACCAGTTAAATTTTGATGTGCCAGATGTGCACATTTCGGAAATCAATTCCTCATCAGTGACACTAAGACCGAAAAGTTTGATACATAAAAAATATAAGCCATACAGTTGAAAATAATAAATCTAAAGTTTCAAAATTGTATAAATCCAAATCCAGCTAAGGAATACTGTGCATGAGGGAACAAACCTTAGTTTTAAATGAATTCCAAATTTTAGACGACTGAAAATTTTGCTAAATATATATATATATATATATATATATATATATATATATATATATATATATATGCTTGGCTTTTTCAGTAGTGTGTAATTCCTACCCGACTTATCAACACTCTATATTTAATACTCATTTTTAAATGTCACTGATGGGCAATTTCATGTTTTTCATTATTTAAAACTGCAAGATGTAATGAAAACAAATTTTATCTTTACAATTTTTATTATTTGACACACAGCGCATTCTTCCTGAAAAATTGAAATGGAATTTATTGCATGAATTGTTTTGAATTAAATCGATCTTTCTTGTAATTTGGACATTTAACAAACGATAAATTTAAAATATATTCACAAAGGCAATATCATTTTAAAGACTATATTCATAATGCCTGCGGATATTTTATCAAAGATAAAAACTCTTGAAATGTTCAAATTCTATATACAAATCCGGTCCAAAATTAGCGAGGATCGTTTAGCAGTACCATTTTTGCAAAACTAAACGATAAATTCAAAATATTTTCACGAATTCAAATGATTAAATTGAGTGAAAAAACACTGTTATGTAATGTAAATAGTGAGATATTTGAATAATGGGATGTCTATTGTAGACCTGACGGGAAAATTTGTAATATTTGTACAATTATTATTACTGATCGGTTATTTTGTGCTGTTGAACAGAGTTATTTCCCTTGGTGTCGGGAACTTATTTTTATGAAAATCAATCAGAATCTAATATCAAGTTTTATCATTTGATTACCAGATACGACACTGAATAATTATATGTACGTAAATTGCTTAAAGATACCCCAAAAGCCTGACAGGATGTAAAATTCTGAGGAAAAAAACCCGATTAATTGGATATATATTATTAGATATTCTGGATTTTCCTGGGGTATACAGGATTGTATGTCTATCCTGGGTTTCGTTTTTCCTGAGGCGCAGCCGACAGAAATACGAAACGCAGGAAGGTCATACAATCCCGTATACCCAGGGAAAATTTCCGGATAACGAATTACCACTTGGTTTGATTTCTGTAGAAAAGAAAATGATGCTGCTTCGGGGATTTTACATGTGAAAAACGGCTACCATTTTTGTCAACGTTTCTAAAACAGTTGTTCCCCTCTAGCCGTAGAAACGAAGTAGAAACGTAGAAACACTTTTATTTTCTAAACGACAGATGTAAAATTTGAATTTTAAACATTCCGTAATGAATAAAATAAAAAAAATCGTTGATAACATTTGTCGCTTTTTTTAAGATAAGCAGGTTAAAATTAAATTGCTATGCCTGAAGCAGGGCAAAACAGCAGTCATTACTCAAGAGTTTAGATCCTTCGTATTACCGTTCACGTGGTTTCCGTATTGCCCGTTTAAGGAAAGGTATGGTATGGTATGATTTCGCATTAAACGAATCAAATGCCTAGTATTTTGCCAAAGTGGTAATAATATTAGTTACATAGTGATTTAGTGACCTAATACGGAAATATATGGAGTCATTAAAATTTATATTGGGCGACGCTGTTGCGTCGCCCAATATAAATTTTAATGACTCCATATATTTCCGTATTAGGTCACTAAATCACTGTGTAACGAATTTATCCAACCGAAGATCTTGATCTTCATGTCAAAACATTATTTCAACTGCAAAAACAGAAACATTTCAGCGCTTTGTTGACGACGCCATTATGGCTGCAGACCGGGTAACAGGGGACGTAATCGTTACTGACCGAATATATTTTCTTAATCAAGGGAGATAATCAAAAGTGACCTAATACAATCCCATATTAGGTTACTAATTGACCAATGGGAATGAAAGATTTTCATCTGAGGTGGGATAAAAATCTTTATTGGACATTTCATAATAAAACAGAAACCGACAATTTAAATATTTTTATGCTGTCAACGGATTTTGTAAGTGTTTTTAAAAATGTAACCAAATATAAGAGCAGAAATATGTTAAAACGCTGTTTTTATATACATTAGGCTATAATATTAACATGGGTGCCTGTACCCATTATTCAGACTAACACTTAAAGGTTGTACTGATTTTTCTTCAGCGAATAAGGCTAATGTTGCATACCTTAGAGGGGCGTCTCCCCACCTATATTTATATTGTCCATGAGATGCATCAATAGCGTTTACAAAATCCCTGACTTCTGGTCTATTCATAAATTCTATTGAAACAATTTCCATATTGTTATAATACATTGGTACGTTGGCTTTTTTATAATAACTAAACATTTTTTTATTCTTCACGTCGATGTTTTTTGTTTTTACGTAGTTCAGTATAGTGGATTTTAGGTCCGTGATAAACAAAACTTCATATCTAAAATTCACCCATTGATACACCAATGTGTCATCGGTAGGAAAAGAAAATTTTTTCCCAACCAAACATGAATCGGTATCGAATCTTAAAACATATTTATAAGGTTTTAAAGCAGGTTCAAGCCACAATGTTGAAAACCAAAATCGTATCATGTGCATGTATCCCCATTTTGAACGTTTAGGCATCGGACTTTTCGTATGTACATGGTCAAACCCCAAAGGGAAGTTAAATTCTATTTTGACGAATTGGAACTTATGATGTGAAGCTTTTTTTATATCAGCTTTAATTGTTTCACTGGGTTCACGGTTACTAAAAAATATAAAATTCATTGGTTTTAAATATTGAATTGATGGTAACAATTTCTTTTTTACCTCTTTGACGTCACCGATATTTTTCCAATCAATTAACACACATATCACAGTGTTATTCATGAACCTTTTCCGTTTACATTTTGTTTTTCTTAATTCTGATACTTCTAGATCACAATTACCCAATTCGTCTTCTATTTCAGTTGTTGCGTTCTCTTCATCGTTGATATAGGAACTGAATATTAGACTATCAACTGAGTTTTGAATTTCCTTAAGCACAGCCAAAGTGTAAGCATGAAAATAAGTAAACATCGATATGCTTACGATAATCACTGCTATATAAGTCATATAAGTACCGATTTTTCTGGGCATTTTAAAAATTTTTTCTATTGCTTTAAGTTTATTAATTGTGGAAGTTAAAATTTAATAACGCAAAGACTCAATTAAAAAGGCTCATCTACAGTTCTAGATTTAAATTGAAGATCATCAGACAAGTACCCTCTGCAACTGCAACTGTAATAAACAAAAAATTAATAAATAAATAAAATCATTTACTTGACACTTTATAAGCTATTGACTAAAAATGTAGACAATTTAAGACAGATAATCTTAAGAGTGCATATATATATATATATATATATATATATATATATATATATATATATATATATATATATATATATATATATATATATATATATATATAAACGAAAATATAGATACGAAACTTGCTATGTTTTAGAACTTGTTGTGTTGAACAATATCCATCTTTTATAGTTTTCAAGGATGTGATCAAAATGATAAAAACTGCAAATCACTTTAGCCATTTTATATTAAAAGCTTTTAATAAAAGTCTTCAGAAAAATGATCAAAAACAATGAAAGTTAAAAAAGTCAACAACCCTTGCAATGATTAACATATACACATGATAAAAAGGCATCTTTAAGGATCCTTAAATATGCCTTTATGGAGTCTTTAAGGACTCCTTAAAGATCCTTAATGGAACTGAAATTTTTAGGATCTTTATGGAAGCATTAAGGATCTTTAAGGAAAAATTTATATTTTTCCTTTTTAAAAAAAAAATGCAACGAAACATTATTGATCATTATCTTTTTTAAAATTTCATTTGAAAAAAAAAACTATTGCAATTTATTTATTTAAAAATATAAATCGATAATAAATTAATTGTCTTGTTAGATTTCAAGTTTTTAATTTTATTAATTTAATTTATTTTTATTAATTTATTTAATTTTTTTAAATTTTATTAGATGCTAATTAATTAAATAGAAATTACAAGAAATTTTATCATTTAAATTTCCGTTAGTTATCTGCTCTCAGATCGAACCCTGGTCCCTCATGTTAAGAGTCCATCACCTTACCTATGTAGCTATAGAAAAGATGATACTGAAGTTGATAATTATAAAATATGACCCCAGCAATATGGAAATGAGATTGCGTGACTGAAACAAAACAAGTGGGACATTTTTCATTTATTTGTGAAAAATTTTCTTTTATTTCTTTTAAAATATTTCTTACAACAAAAAAGTGTATAAAAATTTCGCAAATAATTTGCTCCAGTCACCATTTTTATCTATATATAGAATTTAATTGCATTAGATTGATTATGTGTTGATAGGAAATCATTAAAAAATTACCTGTAATATACTAATATATCCGACATCAGTCAGCAAGATGGTGTTCGGTGATCAAGTGTATTAATCTCTTTATTAATTATGTTGATGACATCTGTTCTTTCTAACTCGTTTTACTTGAAAATTATTACTATTTATATGTAATAATAAGAGATGTAATTGTAACAAAAGAAGCCGTATGTTAACTATACAAACAGCTTTTGAATTTAATAATTGGCCATGAAGTTAAAAAATAAATAAATAAAAAATAAATCAATAAATAAATGAAAAATAAATAAAAAATAAATAAATAAGTAAATAGATGGATAAATAAATTAATAAATAAATATGGTCTTTTCGAGTCCATTATACAAAAAAATTTAAGAAAATAATTATCTGGAATCTGCAGTACAAATAATTATCTAAGTTACTGGTATGTGTATCATATATTTACTAGTATTATTTAGAAATCTCTGGTGTGTGTGTGTGTGTGTGTGTGTGTGTGTTTTTTTTTTTTTACCTATTTTTCATTGTCAATTTGAGAATTAAATACAGAAAGAGATAATGGTCAGAAATTGAAAATATATAAAAAACAGATATGTTTTTTTAATTCTTTTACGGACAAATTAAGAATTCTATGTACAAGAGAGAGAGAGAGAGAGAGAGAGAGAGAGAGAGAGAGAGAGAGAGAGAGAGAGAGAGAGAGAGAGAGGCTGAACAAATTGAGAGATAGAGAGTATCCACTTGTGTTTCAGACAGAGAGTTGGGGTCAGCAGAAAACGAATATAAGAGAGAGAGAGAGAGAGAGAGAGAGAGAGAGAGAGAGAGAGAGAGAGATATGAAATAAAATAAAATAAAATAAAATAAAATAAAATAAAATAAAATAAAATAAAATTGAATAAAATAAATTTAAATAAAATAAAATAAAATTAATTAAATTAAAATAAACTAAAATAAAATAATAAAATAAAATAAAATAAAATTAATTAAATTAAATAATAAGATATATGGCATGCTTAGATCATTATTTTGTGATTTCTTTTATTACTTTATTTAATGTATTTTTTGATATTTTAGTATTAAAATCACTAAAGAAAAAAAAAATTTATTTCCAACATCATTCAGGGTTAGGTAATCATTTTAACATATTTGACTTTATAGTGATCTCCTACTCATACCTAGATAAGAAACTGCACATCAAAATCAAAAGCCACACGTGAAATCACCTGGAATCTATAATCAAACAAGTATCGCTGTATACAATTAACTTATACTGTTAATTACTATGCTTACTGTCGATCTGATTAAAACACGGGATTTTTACCTATACTGTGAAAACTGCACAGATGGGATGGCTTTAAGAAAGCTTTCAGGCACCTTTAAGGATCTTTGAGGACATACTTAAGGATCTTTAAAGATCCCTAAAGATCATTAAAGAAAGAGTTGGTCCTGTGATAGTTACGAAACATCCTACAATTTTAGATCTGGTCTTGTTGAACATTTTTGTAATTTATTGTTATTATTTGTTATTATCTACATTTCCCCGTTTCCGAAAAAAAGGAACAGGAAAAGTTATTTTTCCGATCTCTGAAATATTTTAATTAAGGATTGAATGTCATTTTGAACCTTGTCATTGAGGTGTGACAACATCATACCACGTTCAAAGTAAGTGAATCGCTAAGCGATTCATGTAACTTTGAACGTGGTCTGATGTTGTCATACCTCAATGACAACATTCAAAATGACATTCAATCCTTATGTTAACATAATTTTTCCCACAAAAATTATTGTTAATTTTTTTAAAGTTCGTGTATTAATGTGGTTGGAAACACCTAAAGGGAGATAACTCTTATTGTCAACCATATAAAGAGATCGGCCATATTAATTTGTTTCGTTGCTTGGCTATCGTAAAATCTAGATCCGTCAAATACTTTTGAAAATTAAATTCTATTTCTCCTTTTTTCACTAAACAATAATCTGTTTGGTAAGATATTTCTATGAACATGATTTCTAAGTTTGTTACCGCTCGTAAAGAGCGTCCCTACAGTCGCCGGACAAATTTATGAATGAACCCGTGAAAAATTATGAATGAATAAGTAGTTCCTTGGTGGTATGTATTCCTCCGCCATTCGCTGTGCATCGAAAGCGGATTCGCTGAAGATATAACTGGCGTATCGCTTTATCACAGAGCGCGTGACACACTGCTGTCAACGAAAAATTAACGCAATGGTTCCAAAGAGATTCAAATAAGGCAATGCATTTGTAATGTAAACATTAAATTATTAGCTCTTACAATGATCATTAATTTTAAAAGAATTATGGATTCTTAAAATTATTATGGATTCTGTTGAAGAGTATGCTAGAGGTTGGGCTAAATTAGAAGACGTAGAGCTTGATACTTTATTCGACAGGATAAAGACTATTAGAAATTTTGTCAAGTCAAGGATTGCAAAACTTAATGGGTCTATGGATACTTAACCTTCTTTAGCGCTCAGGGACCCTGAGGTTTCTGCAATCTTTACTGACATACATAACAGGTATGTTGTTGTCCCGGCTGATAAAGCTTCTAATAACATTATTTTCGTTTGTAAGAAATTTTATGTTGAATGTCTTATTAAGGAGCTTGGTTTAGAAAGTATATCGGAGAATCCTACTTATACCAAAACTAATTTTACCAAAGATGAAGTTCTTTCCAATCATAGGGGAGTCCTTGAGTCTTTTGTTATCAATTTAAAACAGGAAGAACTTGACCTGCCTTACTTGTATTGGATTCCAAAACTTCACAAAAATCCATACAAGGAAACAATTATAGCAGGTTCCTCTAAATGTACTACTAAATCATTATCAGTAATTCTAACACAAATTTTGACAGTCGTCAAAGATGGCCTTCAGACTTATTCAGATAAAGTCTATTCTACATCTGGCATCAACCAAATGTGGATTCTCAAAAAATTCTAAAGAACTACTTGACCATTTTGTTTCTAATACTCTTTCTTCGGTAAAAAGTATAAAAACTTTTGATTTGTCTACACTTTACACCACTATCCCTCATGCTAAATTGAAAGAACGTCTAAAACAAATCATTCACTTTTCATTCTTTTACAAAAACGGTAAACCAAGATATAAATATCTAGTGCTCAACAGGGATTCTGGTTATTTTGTAAAACACCATACAGACTGCAAACAAAAATATACTGAAGATACCATCAACAAAATGTTAGAGTTTTTGATAGACAACATATTTGTTATGTTTGGCAATATTATCTTTCAACAAACAATCGGTATACCAATGGGCACAAACTGTGCACCTTTGCTTGCGGATTTGTTTCTTTATTCATATGAATCAGAATTTTTACAGAACCTTGTCAAATCTGGAGAAAAGGCTGTCGCTAAATCATTCAACTACACATACAGATATATAGATGACGTTCTTTCTCTAAATAATCACAAAATTGGAGAATATTTGAATGTCATCTATCCAAGTGAGCTTGAAATAAAAGACACGACCGATTCTCCATGTTCTGCTTTATATTTGGACTTATACCTCAATTATAACACCCATAAAAGATTGCATCTGAATCTGTACGACAAACGTGATGACTTCAATTTTTCTATTGTCAACTTTCCGTTTCTTTGCAGTAATATCCCTGCTTCTCCTGCGTATGGTGTATATGTTTCACAGTTAATACGATACGGTAGAGCTTGTTCCCACTATGGGAACTTTCTGCAACGAAGCAAATTACTTACAATTAAATTGTTGACACAAGGATATTGCAATCCTAGGCTAATCAGGGCCCTTAAATGTTTATGGCCGTCATCACAATATTGTTGATAAGTATGTAGTCACTGTAACCCAACTTATACTGGATATATTTGACTTACCATAGTTCTTTGTTCCTTTCATTCTCAAAATTGACTTGCACGTGACGGGTGTAGCTAACTAGATAGGAGGTGCTTATCCTTCCGGAGCACCTGGCCTCACTTTCTTGATGGAAGTCCACGTGTATAACATATTTTGCCAGTTTGCAAAGTTTTAACTTTGTTTTTGGGATTGAGATGTGGACACGGACTGGTATGTTTGTTTTATTTAAAAGATAATGCACATCAAATGTTTTAAAAACAACTTATTTGGTTCTAAAAACTCAAAGGTTAAAAATTGGGCGTGACCTTAACTTTTGACATTGATCTCATTTTGAAGGAGATTTCAAGTTAAGTTCAAAACCCCATGTCATTATCTTTGCAAATCAATGAGATGTAACATTTTAAAGATATCTTCGACATTTAACGCAAAAGATTCTATCGTTGGTTTTGGAAAAGATTTTTAAATATTATTGCACCCCTAGGTCACCGTGACCTTATTTTGGTAGCGATTGCAACGCCATGAACAAATCTAAGTTGCACCAGCTGATACATTTTTCTGACCATTAGAATTTGCACAGCGGTTTCGGAGAAGACGAAAATGTGTGTTGAAGATGCACACTCGCACGCACGCACAAAGAGATACTGCACCATGCCATAAGCTCAAATAACCTTTTGCAAGGTGAACTAAAGATTAAACAAAAACTAAAAACTAATTTTGCGAGTTTATCTTTTATATTTTAAAACAAACAATCCAAACATACTTACATTTTAAGATTTTCATATTTTCGTTGAATCCTAAGTCATTTATTATTAATGATATGGTTAAACATCCGCATTTTCTAACTCTAAAAAGGTCATTCGTGCGTCGTCTTCCCCCCCCCCCCAAAAAAAAAAAAAAATTATCAAGTTTTATTGGCAATCTTCCTGCTTCAATTAAAACTTTGCAGGCAGAAAATCTTATTGTTTATTTACTACAAAATATGCAAGGTCTTTACTAATAATCGACATGTGGAATTCATGTATGTCTTATAGATATTATATTTTAGACATTTACGGATTCTTTTTCTGCAAATAATTACTTTAATGAGTATTACTGAATAGTATTGTTTGTACTTCAGGGCCATCTATATAATGTTTCTTGTTAGAATTACTTTACAAACACATTTTAACTTTAAATTGAGGAGCAGTACGGACCAGACCTGACACTAGTCATACTAAGGGATCGAACTGATGCCATCATCAAAGCAACAGGCGACTCGAATTTATAGTGTACAAAATATCCTAAAATAAGGGACCATCTTCTATATAGACAAGAAAAGATACGTCAGTATTTATCACCTGAGAAAGAAACACATGACATGGACATAATAAACACAAACTTAAACCTAACAGACGACAAAAACAACACATGAAATAGACATAAAAAACAAATACTAAAACCTTACACAGGAAAAACACAACTCATGGCATTGACAGAATAATCACATATCAACGCCTAATAAAAGACAAATCAACACATGGTATGAACATCAAAAACAAATACTTAAACCTAATAGAAGACAAAAATAACAAATGGCATGGACAGGAAAAACACATACTTAACCTAACAAAAGAGAAAATAAACACATGACATTGACAGGATAAACAAATACTAAAGCTATCAAAAGACAAATCAACACATGGCATTGAAAAAATAAACACATACTAAAACTTAACAGAGAACAAAAACAACACATGACATGGACAGGATAAACTCACATAAACGCCTAACAAAAGACAAATAAACACATACCATGGATAGGATAAACAAATACTAAAGATATCAAAAGACAAATCAACACATGACATGGAAAAAGTAAACACATACCAAACATATCAAAAGAGAAATCAACACATGACATGGATGGGATAAACACATCACTTACACTAAAACAGGAAAAAAACACAGGCATGATAAACACATACTTAAACATAACATAGGACAAAATCAAGAAACGGCACGGACATGATAAACACATACTTAAACATAACACTCGACAAAGCAACACACGGTATGGAAAGGATAAACACATACTTCAATATAGTGGAAGACAATTATACCACATAACATGGACAAGAAAAACACATACTTAAACATAACATTCGACAAAAACGACACATGGAATGGAAAGGATAATTACATATTAAACGCTTAACAAAAGACAAATCAACACATTCAATGGACAGGATAAACAAATAGTAAACTTAACAAAAGACAAATCAACACATTCAATGGACAGGATTAACAAATAGTAAACTTTACAAACCTAACATGACTCGGAGAAGATAAACAAATAGTAAACTTAACAAAAGACAAATCAACACATGACATTGAAAAAATAAACACATACTAAAACTTAACAGAGAACAAAAAAAAAAAAAAAAAAAAAAAAAAAAAAAAAAACACATGACATGGACAGGAAAAACTCACATTAACGCCTAACAAAAGACAAATCAACACATGACATTGAATACATAAACACATACTAAAACCTAACAGAGAACAAAAACAACGCATAACGACCACAGGATAAACTCACATACACACCTAACAAAAGACAAATCAACACATACCATGGACAGGATAAAGAAATACTAAAGCTATCAAAAAACAAATCAACACATGACATGGAAAAAAATAACACATACCATACATATCAAAAGAGAAATCAACACATGACATGGATGGGATAAACACATTACTTACACTAAAACAGGAAAAAAAACATAGGCATGATAAACACGTACTTAAACATAACATAGGACAAAATCAACAAATGGCACGGACAGAATAAACACATACCAAACATATAAAAAAAATCAACACATGACATGGATGGGATAAACACGTTACTTACACACTAAAACAGGAAAAAAAACATAGGCATCATAAACACATACTTAAACATTACATAGGACAAAATCAACAAATGGCACGAACATGATAAAAAGATACTTAAACATTACATTTGACAAAAACGACAGATGGAATAGAAAGGATAATTACATAATAAATTTAGTAAAGGACAAAATCAACATATGACATGAAGAGGGTAATCATATACTAACACCGAACAAAAGACAAATCAACACATGGCATAGAGAGGATAAATTCACAATAACGCTTAACAAAAGACAAATCAATTCATTCAATAGATAAGATAAACAAATAGTAAACATAACAAACTTAACATGACTCGGAGAGGATAAACAAATAGTTAACTTAACAAAAAACAAATCAACACATGACATTGAAGAAATAAACACATACTAAAACCTAATAGAGAACAAAAACATCACATAACAATGACAGGATAAAGTCACATAACGCCTAACAAAAGACAAATCAACACATACCATGGACAGAATAAACTCATTCTAACGCCTAACAAAAGGCAAAAACAACACTTGACATGAACAGGATAAACACATACTTAAACATAACATAGGCAAAAAACAACACATGACATGGTCAGAATAAACACATTCTTCAATCTTAAAGAGGAAAAAAGCAACACTTGTCAGGATAAATGCAAGTTATTTTATTCTCACACTGCTAATTTTACAAGAGAACAAGAGAACATGTACAAAGTAAAATTATCTATAAAAACATGTATTTACATGCGCGAACTTTTATACAATACATCTGTTGAATTTTAAAACACATATTAAACTGGGAGATTGACTCTCTTAAATATATAAATATATAACAAATACCAGTTAAATTTTGATGTGCCATATGTGCACATTTCGGAAATTCATTCCTCATCAGTGACACTAAGACCGAAAAGTTTGATAGATAAAAAACAGAGGCCAAACAGTTGAAAATAAGGAATCTAAAGTTCCTAAATTATATAAATCCAAATCCAGCTTGAGAGAAATAAAAGTCCTGAAGTTGTAAATACAGCAATTAGCTTAGTTGAAGAAGATTAAAATATTATAGTGATTATTTGGTTGATGTCGATAATAAAAAGGTATATACTAAACAGTACATGGCAGTATAAACACATATTAAACCCTAACAGAGGACAAAAATAAATAAATAAATAAACAAACATGTATTTACATGCGTGAACTTTTATACAATACATCTGTTGACTTTTACATATTAAAACGGGAGAATGACTTTCTCAAATGTTTTATCCACAGCCGACATTTCGATTTCCAATGCAAATTTCTTTCTCTGTAGTAACAGTGTTTGATGCAGAAGAACTTTCGTTTCAAACGTATGACTGAAACAGAATGATATGCATCCTGCTCTCTAATATGTGCATGAATTTTAAAATGCTATCTGCTGAGGTTATCCTGGAGCTCGTGAATCACACATTATAAATGCGACATTGTTTTTTGAGCCGGTTCTCATCTAATCATAAATTTTAAAAAAGTTGCAAAAAAAGAAATGCTATCTAGAAGTTTATTTTTACTTTATAAAATCAAAACAAGCAAGTGTTTTGTGTAGTCAATAATACCCTTTTGCCTGCAAAAATTAACTGTAACTGATTGTCTCATAATTTTTTTCTGGTCATAATATATGACGTTTGTATCATATCACCCTTATGAACAGATTTTATACATGTTAAGAAGCTCTGAGCAAATATCAACATAATTTATTTTGCAATTTTTCAACACTCGGCTTAGGATTATACTTTTTTCAAGTTTAGATGATTTATTTCTGAATTCGGTGAATTTATGTTAGTTAAATGAAATGAAAAGTCGAGTCTTTAAAAATGCACCATGTTTGCTGAATACTTATATACTCTGGCTAATATTGACATGTACTGACTAGAATACGTAAACACGTGTATGAGACTCACTTTTCTAAGGCTGCGTGGATTGCCGTATTGGATTGGTAAAGAACAACTGTCAAGCTCAGCAATGTGATCTCACTTACTTGAAGTCGGAGTTAAGCGTTGAATCACAGATTTTATTGTTTTATTTTGTTACATTATACGGTGGTGTTCAAATATAACGAAGACGGATGTTTCGAATTGATGCCTATAAGGAACTAGAAAAAATTCCCCGAACAATTTACTATATAATCCATGTTTAATTGAATTGCTTATCACGAATTGGCTTATTACGAAAAAAATACCTATAACGTAGTAAATTTCAAGTCCCGTGAAAAAAATATAACGGTAAATAAAAGGTGTATAACGAAGTCGGTAAAATTGATCCTTTTTTATGACTTACCGTCGACAACAGATTTAAAAGAAACCACTTCAAAACATGTAACCGACCAGACAGTAAGCGTGGATGTCATGATAGGATAATAGGTGTTAAATTACCTATACACCGAATGTAACAGCTTTGATGCTTTATCTACACGTGTTTATTCAAAATTCATTGATCTGAACGAGAGGCGCGCCTAGGGTTTAGTGTAGCATGTGAAAAGTTATATTAAGGAAAATAAACTCTTTGATGCTAATTAGATTATTAGATTCTTTGGTCGGTGTTTGACACTAATTTTGAGTACATGTCGGGGGGATAAAATGACATGTTTTTCATGCAAATTATATATATATATATATATATATATATATATATATATATATATATATATATATATATATACATATATATATATATATATATATATATATATATATATATATATATATATATATATATATATATATATATATATATATATATAATACATATACCAGTTAAATTTTGATGTGCCAGATGTGCACATTTCGAAAATTAATTCCTCATCAGTGACACTAAGACCGAAAAGTTTGATACATAAAAAATATATAACCCAAACAGTTGAAAAAAAATGAATCTAAAGTTTCAAAATGATATAAATCCAAATCCAGCTAAGGAATGCTTTGAATGAGGGAACAAACCTTAGTTTTAAATAAATCTCAAATTTTAGACGACTGAAAATTTTGCTAAAAGGTACATTTTCTGACAGCACAAAGTACTGCCTACTGAGTTATAGATACCCTCGGGGAGTTTTATATATATATATGTTTTATTTATGACGGTTCGCAATCATTATTAATTATCTTAAACAAAAAATCAGAATTGATAAATTATATTTTATTTTTAATAAAAATATTAGTATTTACCCATATGTTAGCTTTAATTTCTTTTATGCAATACACACATTGACGAAGGTAGATAACTTGTCTTTGCATTCTCCAAAATGATACTCGGAAATGAAAAATTGTTTAATACGAAATATGCGTATAACGAAGTCCTTAAGCCGTCCCCTTGACTTCGTTATAGTCGAATTTTGCTGTAATCATAAAAAACGTTGACCGATCTAGTTTTTGATGCTGGACCAATTAGTTATCATAACAAAAATATAGACCATATTGTGTAATCTGTGAAGAGAAGTGAGTGAGTGAGAAAATATTTTAGAAATTGAGAAACATTAAATAAAGGAATGAGTTCAAGACTCGTGAAAAAAATACAAAATAGGCAAATTCAGTTTAAACTAAATGTTCAGATCAATTTTCCTAGTCCAAGGAAGATTATATACAAAAATCGCAATCCTATTGTCAAATTATTAATGAGCATTTTTGAAAAACCTTACCCTAATGTAATTTTAAAAATAAAATAAGCAGCAAAGTTTTATGTTATATAAAATAAATAACAAAAATACGTGTTTTAATACATTTCGATAATTTAATTACTTACCAATATTATCTGTATAAAATATATTGTAAATGTCCCGGCTGCCTTGTACAATATGTTACTTGATTCAGAAATGCAACCCACTTTTCAAGCGAAAACTATATATAATTTTTATCGACAGTAATTAAAAATTACAATGCAATCTATTTATTGATTTTACCGCTTCATCTAAATATGGTGTTTTAACAGTGTATTTTTACAGCATTCGGATATATCTTTTATTTGTTAAACGTCTAGTTTTTACTTGAAGTTGTAATACAATATCATTAGCAATAAATCTTTCATGTATCTATAAAAAAGATGTAGTCGCGTGTACCCCTCCCCATTTTAAATCGATAAATTAAACTGACATAGTTTACTCCTGACCTTTTAGACAAAAATTCCAGATGCCAAAATAACCGGCCGTACGGAAATAAATCGCCTCAATGTTTTGATCATACCATCCCATATTACTTACTGGAAAAAGGTATCTTGAATCGAACACAACATTGCCATCCCAAATGTACAGAAGCGCTAAGCAACCCACTGACAGGTTCACGGACTAGTACGCAGAGTAAATATTAAGTTATTTTTTAAAAGATGTTTAAATAAAATTTTGCGTAATCTAAATAAGACATAATGTGTAAGTATGTCATTGATATTTAGCCCAATTATGCGCATTCAGCTACAGTATTAGTTGAAATAAATAAATGATATTTAAAATAAATAAAAATTATGTTTTTTTATATACAAAGATCGGAATGCTTATTTTTCAACAAATTAGCTATATATGCGGTTAAAGTAGTTGGAAAAGAGTTGGTTTTTTGACGCAAAGAAATAAAATATTTTTCTCCAACGACAGAAACTCATTACCTGTTATATATATATATATACATATATATATATATATATATATATATATATATATATATATATATATATATATATATTCAGTTATACAATTTTCATAATCATTAAAAATATATAAAATAAACCAAAAACTCAAAACAAAAACAATGGCAATGATGTCGACAACAGCGATAATGATCTGAAGGCGAATCAATGATAAAACTATTAGAGATTTTTAAAAAGAAATAAGTTAATGGAAAAAATATACTAAAAGCCAATAGGTCAATATTGAAATATTGCAAAATTTTACAACAAAAAGGTGTAAATTTTTCTATAATAATTGAAAGGTGTAGAAATAAGTTTTTAAAAAAAATAGCGTTAAGTGAAAAGTAAAACAAAGATAAATTTCCGGAATAAATTACGAAAACAAAACAAAATAAATGAATAAATGAATAATTCTAAATATATAAATAAATAGTTTAAAAAAGTAAATATAAGTAAAAAATAAATAAATGAATAAATAAATAATTATACAAATAAATAAATTGTCGCGCAGTATCAGAGGCGTCACAGTGTCTAGACAAGGCGTTTATCTTGTAAGAGTGCAAGAAAAAATTAAACAGTCCTTACTTTATACATGTATGCATATACCTACACTGTTTCCATTGATAACAGGCCTCAGTTTCACAATCATTCTTTAACTAAGATTTTCCTTAACTTAAATTTAGCAAATTTTAGCAACCTCTTTCTAAGTTACAAGTAAACATTTGTGATAAAACAAAATACAGGTGTTTCAAGCTTGAAGTAATCTTCAAAATGACACCTTACATCAATAATTATCTCAACAATTAACAAAACTATTCAGGTTTCAAATTTGCCAGATTTAAGTTAAGGAAAATCTTAGTTAAGGAATGATTGTGAAACTGGGGCCAGCAGTATAAGCGTTGGAACAAATCTATTTCCGTGTTTGAAGTCTACGTGTTCATTTTACAACTAAGGATACAAAATCATGACTGACATAATTTCTTATCCAAGATTTTCCTTAACTTAAATCTGGAAATTTAAAATCTTAATTATATGAATCTTAATTTGAATATTCAAGAATATATTCACTATACAGTTAAGCTAAGGAAAATCTTAGTTAATGAATGATTGCGAAACTGGGGTCTGTGCAAGAAAAAACAAATTTCAACAGAAGTAGCATATTTATAAAAAATAAATAATAAAAAAAAAATTTAAAAAAAGTGTAGATGTCATATGACATTTTTGTTTTGAATCATAAAATGCATTAAAAATGGTATATGACAATATGATAAATATATAGACGCTAATTTTAACAAACCGAACTGAAACTCATGAACTTATTCTACCTTCCAGTGAAAAAAATAATTCGCATTTTGGAAATAAATTTATCAATTATGAGAAATGCTCTAAAAGATAAATTTTCAATTGTTTTTTGAACTTTAAATTTAGGGCCTTTATCAAGATTAAACTTAAATTTGTATTAATTTTTAAAAACATCTTTTTAAAATTTTTATAGCAACAAGTACATATCTTAAAAGACTGAACAAAACAAAACCCTTTAAACCTTGATAAAATGGACTTAAGTGAGATAAGCTTGCAAGTTATATGCTAGTTATTTGCTTTCAATTTAATTAGTTTTTTACAAACTTGAGATTTTCAAATGAAAAAAAAATATTTTTAAAATAAAATACACATTCTTAGTTGTAAACATAAAGTGTCACAGAACACCAAAAGCGGTATAAATAATATCTCTTGAAATTCAACCACTACAGTAGCTCAGTTGGTAAAATCCCGCTTCGTATGTGGGAGGTCGAGGGTGCAAACCCAAGCCGGTCTGACGAAGACCATTTTTAGTGACTTTTCATTCGCCAAGCATTTGGCATTTGCAGTATTTAGAAATTAGTTACAGGGTCCTTCGAATGAGACCCCAAAAACGGATGCCTCGTGTCACGACTGTACGTGGCACGTTTAAGAACCCTTCCTGTACATTATCCTGAGCGCTCTGCAAAGGTATAAATTTCTGGCACTTCACCTGTAGTTGTTGATGTCTCGATTTAAGTAAAATATTCTTGACTGGGATGTAAATCATAATTGAATCAGTCAATAAAATAATCTTTTAATTCTGTACTTGATATCTAGTGGAATTGAAATTTAACATGTATCAGAATTAAGATTTGAAATTACAAGTAATTAGGGTTTAAGATAAAAGTACAAATTTAAAAAAGAAATGATACGATTTCATCTTAATCTTTGTAAGCTAGAACACAATTGAATATTGCGTGAAAGAGTAACTTGTACTTTAGCATGTCATGTGGCTTTATGTTTACAATGGCTAAAATAATGAACTATGAACCATTATTAGACTCACAAGTTCATAGCTTCATAACTTCAGTATAGAACGTGCAGTTGTCTGAAGTAACAACTAAGGATGTAAGAATACACAAAAATGTGTAAACAGATGCCGGGAGATTTCCTGATCTGTCTATTAAAAAACAAGTCAAAGCACATATTAATGTTTATAAATAAACTTTTCAAAATATCGCGAGAACGCGATGTACTCATGCATAATAAATAAAAAAGCATTATTTTATTGTGTATATATTGCAAAAAAATACGTGATTAACTTAAAAGTATTTTTTGTTTTTAAAAATTTGGCCCGACACTAGCACATGTACACTGAGTCTGTAAAAATCTATACAATGTATAGCGGTTCAAGAATAGGTACATCATGATTTATACATAATTTATTTTATTATTTTACACAGGAATATGCCAAAAACTGTAGATATAAGAATTGCCTACGTTTTTGGTAATGTATATGAGGGTATGAAAGATTGTGAATTCCGTGCAGTCGTCAGTCCGTTTGTAATGAACGTTGAACATTGGACTACGACGGATGTCGTAAAAAATAAATAAATATAATAATAATGATAATAATTATAAAAATAGTAATAATAATAACAAAATTAAAATAAGAGATAAATAAATAAATAAATAAATAAATAAATAAATAAATAAATAAATAAATAAGTAAATAAATAAATAAAAAAATAAATTAATATGCAAGTGTTTGTTGTGTCGGTCAATTCAACTATCGGTACAGTTGTATTAGGACCCACGGTCCATAGATTTGGAACTGGATCATTTATGAATTTATTTGAGAAGTGTTTGATTGGGATTAACGTGTTAAGTGACGTGCTTCAAAGTATTCGAATCAGGATTGATCACCAGTTCCCAGCCATCATTATTTCATCACCCAATTTGACAAAGATACTATAGATTTAGAGTTTGTTTCACCTCCATAGTAATAAAAGCATTAATGTCACTAATGCATTTAGTATCTTAATGAAGAATTCAACCCTTGTAATGTGCGAAACAGAAAACAATGCAAATTGATTTTATCTATAAACTGGCCTTTTGAAATACTTTTTATTGCAAGTATTCAAAAAATTATCAGACCGATTTTAGGTAGTCTTATGTAAAAAGCATAAAGAGAACTTGGACATAATTATACATTGAAATAAACATATATACACGTACTTTTGCAAAATTCTAAAAGTGGATGCCAATGTCCTTTCAGGATTCCTTTTCTCAGTAAAAACTTAAACACTCACAGGCCAAAAGTTTATCAACAAATGGCCTATCTTTTTTATTTCATTAGTAAAACATTCAATTTTCATCAGGTTTTGACAATTTTTAAAAATAATTTCCATTTCCTAGAGAACTATCATTTTTAAAATAGACCCCGTATTTAGAAAATAAATTTCTCAAAAGCAATAAATTTTATGACACAATTTTTAGGCAATTTTGGTGAATAAATTATGGAAGAAACACAGTATGAGTATCTCAAAATTAACACCAGCATCAAATCAGTAGTTTTACAGTAAAAGACATATATATATTTAATGATTTAAAAGTGAAATAATTGCGACTTACCGAATTAAATTAAAAACTTTCCATTGTTAATACTTTTCAGATTTGATTGTCTGTACCCTACGAGGAGCATTTCTTATTAAACATGGTTAGTATAAAATAAGTAAATTGTGTTGGATTTTGTTACATAATATATGTATGCATATTGACATATTGATAACCTAAAGCACAGCTGTGATGTAACCAATCTTTAAACTTTAGAAAAAAAACAATTTTGTTATCGCGCTTCGCCATGATTATAGATCGTCTTTGCAAAATCTCTTTAGAATAAGCACCCGGTGTTATTTAGTAACAGTTGCGGACGTTTTTTAATTCGTAAGTAGCTCATAGTTTGCAGTTTTAACAATTTTCCGACAGCACCCCCTTACACGTTGTTATACACAGCCAATGGAATTCAACTTCTGGTGTTGATCATAGATACGGTGCGAGTATAGCATGTGATCAGTTCAAATGGAACTGTTTTATTTATAAATTTCAATGCCGTGAAGCAGTCGGACTAAACATAGACAATATAATAACTTGAGGAAATGAACACCCATGAAGTCAATTGAACAGTCATTAACTTTAATAACATGATATTTTTTCACCGTTTTGTAAGAGCACTGTCATTAATCAACCAAACAATTAAACTTTAAATAACAAATATAACACTATAGTGATGAATCCAAGAGATAAGCAATGTTTTACAAAGGGATGTAAGAGTTAACGGCATACAAGAGAAAATTATGATCAGCTTAGATAAAAAAGAAAGAGTATTAAAAGCTTTAGTGGAAATCCAAACTTGAATAATGGACACATGCTAGATTCACTGAGAACAACGAACCCTATAAAGTTCTACGCATCTACGCACTTTTTCCAAAATCTTAACTTATGTTTTTTAGCGAGATGTTCTCGAGAACGTGTGCTTAGAACACTGTTCGCGAAAAACAATCTCACACTATCTATCTAACAGGAACGTCAAGAACAGAGATGAAGGCAAAGTGATAAAGTATTCGTAAAAACCCATTACTTATTGTGATTCTTGGCATTTTGATAAAGTTTTCAATAAATATGATGAAATTATACTTAACTATACAATATAGTCAAATTTGAAGAATTTGTCCGCCTGGTCCTGATCTCTCCTTTACGTTATGACGTTCTCAGGAGAGAGAGAGAGAGAGAGAGAGAGAGAGAGAGAGAGAGAGAGAGAGAGAGAGAGAGAGAGAGAGAGAGAGAGAGAGATTGGATCATTTGTTAGCGACTTTTTTGAAAATCGAATCCTTTCAACTATAACTGACAGGGAAGCGTTCCTGCTTCACATATTTAACACTAGTTTGTTTATGATAGGTATATACCTACCTGTAGGCCATGTGAGATTATGACAGATATGTATTTAAAAATGTACAGGTGATTTCATTTCAAATAAAATGTTTTTCGTGTTTATTGTTAATAATTCGTCGAAATAGAATTGTATATTGATATGAGATTAACTTTCGATAGAGCAGATACATGTGTAGGTCTAACGTAAAGGCTATTGGTTGGGGCCTGGGTGGATAAGTGGTCTAAAACGCGCGCTAACGGATCACAGTGCCTTTAACAATCTGAGTTCGAATCCAACTCGGGACAGATTCAAGTTTGAGAAGTTTGTTAATTCGCTTGTCATCCATCCCAGAACTGATCACATCGAAATATGTGAAAGAATCTTGCTGGGGTGTAAAACACCATAACCTAACTTAACTCAATACTACTTGACAACAAATCCAACGTTAGTCATAAATAATTCGGTTGTAGCTATTACCGTGATAAGAAATTAAACTATTTGTCTGTATTGTACATGTCTTTACCAATCTAATTTTCGATGTAAGTTCGTTGTGCTTTTACCCAAGTTAAGGTGGCTGTACCTATTGCCACTGTTTGGTGACTGTTCCATTAATTCGGTAGCTGTTTCTATGTTTTTAGTTTATATGGCTTTAAATATTGCAGGGGTTATTGCAGTTGACCTATTAGCGTGGCCCAGAAGACAATGCAAATTGCCGTAAATAGTTGACGGTACCTATAGCTGTAGCTTTTGTACTTTTTAAGGTGGTTGCACCTATCACTATAGTTAAGGTGGCTTTAGTTACCACTGTAGTAAAGGTGACTGTAGCTATTATTATTGTTAAGATGGTTGTACTTATATCTGTAATTAGCTTTAAATATGACAATGCCTATTTTCGTGGTATAGGTATTGTGTTTGATCTACCTGTCTACTGACATGGCTTTGGTTTAGATGACTGCGTTTTTTCTATGGTGTAAGTAACTTTGACTTTTTGTGCGTTGTTTAGTTGGCTGTGCCTTTTGCAATGGTGCCTATTTAATTCTTATCAATTGCAACGTTTTATCAGAAATATCATTTATAGAAAATCGTAATTAACTTTTTTATATTTTTTTTGTAAAAACTTGAATAAATACCATGTTACTGCGTTTCTTTCTAAAGATGTTTCTTTAGCGCTTTTTCATTTATTTTGCAATAATGTTTGGTCAAATTGTAAAAACAACAACAATAACAACAGCAACAACAAAAAGGTTTCCGTATAAAAAGAAAAAAAGAGGTTTTTTTTCTTTAAATCATGGTTAAAGTAACATATGACAGACTCATTTGAACAATTTACAGAGAGCAGTTTAGAACACCAATTAACCACACAGTATCTCAATTTATATAAGGGTTAATACAATAATGAGTACAACCAGACAATTTAAACGACAAGGAAAGGTATATAGCATGTTCCTTTAAATGTTCTTCTAAATCATTATCAGTAATTCTAACACAAATTTTGACAGTCTCAAAGATGGCCTTCAAACTTATTTCAAAAAAGTCTATTCTGCATCTGGCATCAACCAAATGTGAATTTTCAAAAATTCTAAAGAACTACTTGGTCATCTTGTTTCTAATACTCTTCGGTAAAAAGAAAAAACTTTTGATTTTTCTACCCTCATTCTCAATTGAAAAAACATTAAAAACAAATAATTCACTTTTTGAAAAACGCTTAAACAATGTTTAAATATCAAGTGCTCAACAGGGATTCTGGTTAGTTTGTAAAACACCATAGAGACTGCTAAAAAATATTCTGACGATACCATAAAAAATGTTAGAGTTGTTGACAGACAACATATTTGTTGTGTTTGGCAATATAATTTTCTAACAAACAATGGGACACAAACTGTGCACCTTTGCTTGCTGATTTGTTTCTTTATTCATATGAATTAGAATTTTTACAGAACCTTGTCAAATGTAGAGAAGAGACTGTCGCTAAATCATTCAACTAAACATGCAGATATATAAATAATCCCAAATTTGGAGAATATGTGAATGCTATCTATCCGAATGAGCTTGAAATAAAAGATACGATGGATTTTTCATATTTTCCTTCATATTTGGACTTATACCTCAATTATGACATCCACGAAAGGTTACATCTGAAGCTATACTACAACCGTGATGACTTTCTATTGTCAACTTTCCGTTTGTTTGCAGTTATATCATTGGTTCTCCCATTTGGTCTTGGTGGGCGAGTGGTCTAAAAACGCGCACTTACGGATCACAGTGCCTCTCGACGCAAATTGCTTACAATTAAATTGTTGACGCAAGAATATTGCAAACCTAAGTTAATCAACGCCCTTAAAAAGTTTTAAGGTCGTCATCACAATATTTTTCATAAGTATGTAGTCACTGTATCCAAGTTATACTGGATATATTGACTTACTATAGTTCCTTGTTCCTTTCATTCTCAATGCTGACATGCGAGTGCCGGGTGCAGCAAGCTTGACAGGAGGTTCTTATTCTTCCGTAGACACCGGCCTCACCGTGTATAACTAATTTTGCCAGCTTTCAAAGTTTTTACTTTGTTTTGTTAATTGTGATTTCGACAAGGACTGGTATTTTTGTTTTATGAGTCTTTTTTAAAAGCTTTTACCGATTTTCATTATAATTACTTTCATTCATTTTTGATAAAACATCTTGTACTGTCTTGGGCGGGTAAATACCTTTACGGAATTTTATTAGTACGGCTCGTCCTGCACCATAACATTCGATGATTGGTAAAGGGGAAAAAACTCGTACACATCTGATTCACAATTGCTCTGAAGTACTGATTCCCTCCCGTTGATTGGACTTCATGGGAGCATCACTTATTCAAAAATTGGATGATCACTCTGTGGGGGTGTAGTTATTTAAAAAGGGGTTTAAGTGTCTTAATATTTTCAACAAAAGTAAATGAACTGAAAACTTATTACAAGACACGGCTTTATACCACCACCAACACACACCACAACCACGAGAACAATAAAAATCGTAATTTTGCATGTGACATTTGTAAAAAGTGATCACATCATCAAACAAGTAATATATGGTTTTGATGCAAAACATTTGTGTATTCTACTTGCTGTATTACAACTTGTTACTAAAAAGTAAATTTCAAAATCCTACAAAATTCGATTCGCAAAAAATTAAAATATGCACCTAGAAACAAAAATGTAATTGGTATTCCTTTTAAAAATGTTTTGATAAAAATTGTCAAACAAAGCTCAAAAACAATAAAATTAGATTGGTATTTTGATTTGTTTTGGATATTGTTGAAACAAAAGAAACAAAACAAAAAATGAATAAATTAATAACAGAAGATAAAATAAAATAAAAAAATAAAATAAATAAAATAAAATAAATAAAATAAATAATAAAATACAATAAAAAAAAATAATAAACAATAAAATAAAATTAAATAAAAAAATTAAATGAAATAAAAAACAATTATTATGTACAAAAAAAAAATTTTGTCTATAAAACCGTTAATGAGAATGTTGTTTTTATCTAATGCATTCCAGACTTTAAACAATTACCAAAAATCACTAGGCAACACAGCACTTGCAACAATTGTTTAATGTATAAAAATACGTTTTATTATGTTTCACTCAAATCAACATTTATTTAAGTTCTTAACCTCAGACAGCGGTTATGACGTCCAGAAGATATACAACAAAAGTTTATTTACAGTCTATTTTCTTTCACCATAAATCCACTAAACAGAAATATTGTGAAAGAATTGTGACCTCGAAAAAATACATGAAATAAAAACAGATACACGTACAAACAAAACAGGCTCACGTATCACAATTTCGAAGGTTGCTCTACCTTTCACGACTTTATAGGGCTGTTGGAATTACGACTTTATAGATTTGTTAGCACCAATGGATTAATGTGTTTATAAGGCTATTAAATGCATAAAATGTTTTTCTACTTTTGCCCAGCTTTTCATTTGTGCGTTTAGTTGGATTTAAAAACGCATCTAGTTGACTATATTCAGATGACAACTGCAATTGATCGTTGCCGAGTAAGTATATGACAACTTTCATAATTAAAAAAAATAAGCACCGTATACAAATTACATTGAAAGCAGTTCAAACTTTTAGCTATTCACAATATCAAACAGTTTTATTACAACGATATTTCCAAGGAACATTAGAAATTAAAAAACTTGTACCAATGAAATTAAAATCAACTTACCCCATTTAAATTAAAATCAACTTGCAACAATGAAATTAAAATCATAAGAAAAAATTTGCGTAGTCACACATTGAACAAAATACTAACAAACTAAAAATAGATACTGAAAAAAATTTAAGGTAGATCCATGTATCTGAGGCAAAAAGTACCTCCGATTTGGGATTTTCTGAAAATTGCACACAAATTCCTCAAAATGTCCTTTGTTGAATACGATAAAAATACACTTGCTTGGGTTTTCGTTATTCTTACCTACTTTTCAACAATCTATAGCTAATGCTCATTTGAATCCCTGATTGTTGTTTTATTTTTATCAATGTAAAAAAACAATATTTTTTATGGTTTTAAATCAATATTTAAATAAAAGACGTGCAATGAAGTGATATACATAATATTTAAATGATAAAAGATAAGTTATTTTAGCAGGGTGTGCAAAATGTCTATTTTCAAAAAAATTGTTTTCGAGATATGGGAATCATTATATCCCCTTTCCCTTATGTATTAAAAATTCAAATATCATAAAGACATGTTAAAAGTTTTTGAGCACTAAAGTTTGTAAAATTTTACAAAGACTGGTATTTGTATACCACAAAACAAATATCTTTAAATGTTTGAACAAGAAAAAACAACATTTTAGTGAATTTTACTCCTTAAAGAACGAATTACGATTGGTCTTAACCGTGTTCCGATTTATTTTGAAATCCTTATTTTTGACACACTGCGCATTCTTTCTGAAAAATCTGAATTTCAAGTTGTTTAAAAACAACGCTGCATAGGGAACTGCCGGTTCAAGTGCGACAAATGAACCAATGAATTCGGAAAATTCAAGAATCGTACATAAATCTTTATTACAAAGTTTTTCACACAATCGTACAAATTTGTCCCCTTTATCAGGCGTAACACTAACTGTCATATTCTCTGAATTCAAATTAAAACCGAGGAAATATATAATACAAATACCAGTTAAATTTTGATGTGCAAGATGTTTTTAATTCATTCCTCATAAACCGAAAAGTTTGATACATAAAAATATAAGCCAAACAGTTGAAAATAATGAATCCAAAGTTTCAAAATTATATAAATACAAATTTATCTTGGTAGGAGTCAAAACAGATTTTGGTGGATGTACTGTGAAACGTAATTTATCAATTCATGATTAGTGTTATTTTTACAACTACTGTGGGAACTCTCCTGAATGAATGAATCGTCAATATAACCAGTTACACTAACACAGCGTTTTTTGAGATGCGAGAACACACTTTAGTAAATACCCTAGGAGCACAAGCTAAACCATTAGGTATACAAGTAAATCTGTAAACATGGTCTTTCCATCTGAATGATAAATATCTTCTATCACTTTCTTTCACAGGAATGCTATAAAAGGCATCTTTTAGATCTACGGATCCAAAATAACAATGGGGGTCATCAGATTTATCGCTGATTCAAAGTATCTATTTTAAAGTGGTAGTTTTCTACAAATTTATTTAAAGTTTTCAAATTTAGTATGACCCGAAGCGTGCCGTCTTTTTCTCCCTGGTGAAAAAATTTGACAGAAAACCTTCACTATAACTTTTGTGCTGTTCAATTATGTTTTTTGAAACAAACAATGATATTTCGCTGTCTATTTTAGTTATTTCCCAAACAGTGAAATGTATTTGATTGGGAACCCTGCATTGTATAGGGCAGTCATGAAATTCAATAGTTAAACCAGATATAGTTTTTGATATCCACCTGTTAGTTGTTAAACGTCGCCAGTTTGAAATGATGTGCAGTTTTTCCTTCTTGGAAATTTTCTGGCGTATTAGATAGCACTGGCAAATTAATTATTGAATCTTGGTTAGAAAGTTTTATTTCAGGACTTACCCCAGTTGCTATCTGTTCCACTTGGACTTGGAACTTTCCCTAAAAAGCGCTTTCCTTGGGGAGATTTTTGTTCTGTAGATCTTGATAATATTCTATTTCTTGACTTGACTAGAACTATTGTATTGGTAATATTTTTGGGAAGTCGTGTCTTTGAATATTTTTCCCTCTTATATGGATCGACTTGCCTGTTGTTTCCTTGATTTCTTTGATTGTTTTAGGCAGATCTTCCCCGAAAAGTGATAGTGACTTTCCTTTCTGAGTTGCAAAGTTTTCTGTACGGTTTAGCTAACACCAGCAAAACCTATCTTTTCTGTAATATTAAGCTCAGAGTTGAAGCGCCTAATAATCTGAGAGCGTTGTTTAGTTGGCTGTGCCTTTTGCAATGGTGCCTATTTAATTCTTATCAATTGCAAACGTTTTATCAGAAATATCATTTATAAAATCGAATCGTAATTAATTTTTTATATTTTTTTTGTAAAAACTTGAATAAATACCATGTTACTGCGTTTCTTTCTAAAGATGTTTCTTTAGCGCTTTTTCATTTATTTTGCAATAATGTTTGGTCAAATTGTAAAAACAACAACAATAACAACAGCAACAACAAAAGGTTTCCGTATAAAAGAAAAAAAGAGGTTTTTTTTTCTTTAAATCATGGTTAAAGTAACATATGACAGACTCATTTGAACAATTTACAGAGAGCAGTTTAGAACACCAATTAACCACACAGTATCTCAATTTATAAGGGTTAATACAATAATGAGTACAACCAGACAATTTAAACGACAAGGAAAGGTATATAGCATGTTCCTTTAAATGTTCTTCTAAATCATTATCAGTAATTCTAACACAAATTTTGACAGTCTCAAAGATGGCCTTCAAACTTATTTCAAAAAAGTCTATTCTGCATCTGGCATCAACCAAATGTGAATTTTCAAAAATTCTAAAGAACTACTTGGTCATCTTGTTTCTAATACTCTTCGGTAAAAAGAAAAAACTTTTGATTTTTCTACCCTCATTCTCAATTGAAAAAACATTAAAAACAAATAATTCACTTTTTGAAAAACGCTTAAACAATGTTTAAATATCAAGTGCTCAACAGGGATTCTGGTTAGTTTGTAAAACACCATAGAGACTGCTAAAAAAAATTCTGACGATACCATAAAAAATGTTAGAGTTGTTGACAGACAACATATTTGTTGTGTTTGGCAATATAATTTTCTAACAAACAATGGGACACAAACTGTGCACCTTTGCTTGCTGATTTGTTTCTTTATTCATATGAATTAGAATTTTTACAGAACCTTGTCAAATGTAGAGAAGAGACTGTCGCTAAATCATTCAACTAAACATGCAGATATATAAATAATCCCAAATTTGGGAATATGTGAATGCTATCTATCCGAATGAGCTTGAAATAAAAGATACGATGGATTTTCATATTTTCCTTTCATATTTGGACTTATACCTCAATTATGACATCCACGAAAGGTTACATCTGAAGCTATACTACAACCGTGATGACTTTCTATTGTCAACTTTCCGTTTGTTTGCAGTTATATCATTGGTTCTCCCATTTGGTCTTGGTGGGCGAGTGGTCTAAAAACGCGCACTTACGGATCACAGTGCCTCTCGACGCAAATTGCTTACAATTAAATTGTTGACGCAAGAATATTGCAAACCTAAGTTAATCAACGCCCTTAAAAAGTTTTAAGGTCGTCATCACAATATTTTTCATAAGTATGTAGTCACTGTATCCAAGTTATACTGGATATATTTGACTTACTATAGTTCCTTGTTCCTTTCATTCTCAATGCTGACATGCGAGTGCCGGGTGCAGCAAGCTTGACAGGAGGTTCTTATTCTTCCGTAGACACCGGCCTCACCGTGTATAACTAATTTTGCCAGCTTTCAAAGTTTTTACTTTGTTTTGTTAATTGTGATTTCGACAAGGACTGGTATTTTTGTTTTATGAGTCTTTTTTAAAAGCTTTTACCGATTTTCATTTATAATTACTTTCATTCATTTTTGATAAAAACATCTTGTACTGTCTTGGGCGTTAAATACCTTTACTGAATTTTTATTAGTATCGCTCGTCCTCACCATAACATTCGATGATTGGTAAAGGGGAAAAACTCGTACACATCTGATTCACAATTGCTCTGAAGTACTGATTCCCTCCCGTTGATTGTACTTCATGGGAGCATCACTTATTCAGAAAATTGATGTATCACTCTTTGTGGGGTGTAGTTATTTAAAAAGGGTTTAAGTTCTTAATTATTTTCAACAAAAGTAAATGAACTGAAAACTTATTACAAGACACGGCTTTTATACCACCACCAACAACACCACAACCACGAGAACAATAAAAATCGTAATTTTGCATGTGACATTTGTAAAAAGTGATCACATCATCAAACAAGTAATATATGGTTTTGATGCAAAACATTTGTGTATTCTACTTGCTGTATTACAACTTGTTACTAAAAAGTAAATTTCAAAATCCTACAAAAATTCGATTCGCAAAAAATTAAAATATGCACCTAGAAACAAAAATGTAATTGGTATTCCTTTTAAAAATGTTTTGATAAAAAATTGTCAAACAAAGCTCAAAAACAATAAAATTAGATTGTGTATTTTGATTTGTTTTGGATATGTGTTGAAACAAAAGAAAACAAAACAAAAAATGAATAAATTAATAACAGAAGATAAAATAAAATAAAATAAAATAAAATAAAATAAAATAAAATAAAATAAAATAAAATAAAATAATATAAAATACAATAAAAAAAAATAATAAACAATAAAAAAAATTAAATAAAAAAAATTAAATGAAATAAAAAACAATTATTATGTACAAAAAAAAAATTTTGTCTATAAAACCGTTAATGAGAATGTTGTTTTTATCTAATGCATTCCAGACTTTAAACAATTACCAAAAATCACTAGGCAACACAGCACTTGCAACAATTGTTTTAATGTATAAAAATACGTTTTATTATGTTTCACTCAAATCAACATTTATTTAAGTTCTTAACCTCAGACAGCGGTTATGACGTCCAGAGATATATACAACAAAAGTTTATTTACAGTCTTATTTTCTTTCACCATAAATCCACTAAACAGAAATATTGTGAAAGAATTGTGACCTCGAAAAAATACATGAAATAAAAACAGATACACGTACAAACAAAACAGGCTCACGTATCACAATTTCGAAGGTTGCTCTACCTTTCACGACTTTATAGGGCTGTTGGAATTACGACTTTATAGATTTGTTAGCACCAATGGATTAATGTGTTTATAAGGCTATTAAATGCATAAAATGTTTTTCTACTTTTGCCCAGCTTTTCATTTGTGCGTTTAGTTGGATTTAAAAACGCATCTAGTTGACTATATTCAGATGACAACTGCAATTGATCGTTGCCGAGTAAGTATATGACAACTTTCATAATTAAAAAAAATAAGCACCGTATACAAATTACATTGAAAGCAGTTCAAACTTTAGCTATTCACAATATCAAACAGTTTTATTACAACGATATTTTCCAAGGAACATTAGAAATTAAAAAACTTGTACCAATGAAATTAAAATCAACTTACCCCATTTAAATTAAAATCAACTTGCAACAATGAAATTAAAATCATAAGAAAAATTTGCGTAGTCACACATTGAACAAAATACTAACAAACTAAAAATAGATACTGAAAAAAATTTAAGGTAGATCCATGTATCTGAGGCAAAAAGTACCTCCGATTTGGGATTTTCTGAAAATTGCACACAAATTCCTCAAAATGTCCTTTGTTGAATACGATAAAAATACACTTGCTTGGGTTTTCGTTATTCTTACCTACTTTTCAACAATCTATAGCTAATGCTCATTTGAATATCCCTGATTGTTTGTTTATTTTTTATCAATGTAATAAAAACAAATTTTTTTATGGTTTTAAATCAATATTTAAATAAAAGACGTGCAATGAAGTGATATACATAATATTTAAATGATAAAAGATAAGTTATTTTAGCAGGGTGTGCAAAATGTCTATTTTCAAAAAAAATTGTTTTCGAGATATGGGAATCATTATATCCCCTTTCCCTTATGTATTAAAAATTCAAATATCATAAAGACATGTTAAAAGTTTTTTGAGCACTAAAGTTTGTAAAATTTTACAAAGACTGGTATTTGTATACCACAAAACAAATATCTTTAAATGTTTGAACAAGAAAAAACAACATTTTAGTGAATTTTACTCCTTAAAGAACGAATTACGATTGGTCTTAACCGTGTTCCGATTTATTTGAAATCCTTATTTTTGACACACTGCGCATTCTTTCTGAAAAATCTGAATTTCAAGTTGTTTATAAAACAACGCTGCATAGGGAACTGCCGGTTCAAGTGCGACAAATGAACCAATGAATTCGGAAAATTCAAGAATCGTACATAAATCTTTATTAAAAGTTTTTCACACAATCGTACAAATTTGTCCCCTTTATCAGGCGTAACACTAACTGTCATATTCTCTGAATTCAAATTAAAACCGAGGAAATATATAATACAAATACCAGTTAAATTTTGATGTGCAAGATGTTTTTAATTCATTCCTCATAAACCGAAAAGTTTGATACATAAAATATAAGCCAAACAGTTGAAAATAATGAATCCAAAGTTTCAAAATTATATAAATACAAATTTATCTTGGTAGGAGTCAAAACAGATTTTGGTGGATGTACTGTGAAACGTAATTTATCAATTCATGATTAGTGTTATTTTTACAACTACTGTGGGAACTCTCCTGAATGAATG